>APFE031586195.1:0-11853 GCA_000404065.3 Pinus taeda | reverse complement strand
AAATTTGGCAGATTCAGAAATTCCCGTAATCACTCTATGGTTGATGTGGTTGCAGGACACTTGGGCACGAACTGAATACATGAATGGAAAGCTTGGGAACTAGGACTAAGCCAGCTATACTTAGTTCGAACATAACATGCTTTATTAGGCCCATTTGGTGCTAGTCAATCTTGACTAGTCATTTAGAAATCCCATAAAAATAGGGTAGTTTTGAGATTCTATGGGATTGGTCATATTTCTTGGGATGGGAGTAGTGAATTCGAATTGGATAGATGGGTTAGAGTAGATGGGTTTGTTAGAGTGAATATAGATCAGTTTGTTTCATTAGACTTCTTATTTAAGAGCCACAACTTTGATGGCTTATGTATTGACTTATTATACTTTTATGTTGTGACAATTTTGGATTGAGTTAATTTGAAGGCTTGTGCTATTATTATTTTGCTACTCAATGCTATGGATGTGTAATTGATTTCAGCTTCCATTCACTTCTCAAGTGTGCAAGGCAAGGTTGGAGGGCCCCCACTCCAAGCTAAGTACACTTCCTTGTTAACTAGTTTTATTTCTTGTAATCTGTTTATTGTAGAACTGGTTTTTCAAAGCTTTACTTCAGATTGCTTTATGGTTCATGAATGGTGATTGATTGCATTAGTTCTTAGCTTATTCATCACTTTATTAAGTTGGAGAAAAACCAGTGTTCAAGTTGAGCATCTCTTCTACTAAAATGATGAATTAAAACTAGTTTCTTTGGTTTGCATGCAAGTAGTTTCTTATTGTGATTTTGGTATTGAGATGAATAAATTATGATGAAATACTTTATGTGTCTCTTAAGTTAAGAGCTTCTTTCATTAACAATTTATCCATCTTGAGTTGTTGGTTTTAATCTCTGATTCATTAAGTGGTAGTTGAGGCAAAGGTGGCCTTCTTGAGTCAAGAACCATTTCAATATTTTTCCTCTTCTTTAAACTAATTGAATTAGAGTTGTATGATGTATTGCTTTAAGCTTTTGAATAATTTATCTTTCAAGGTTTGATTATATCTGAGTTAAACTAATTGAATAACTTATTTTTCCTCTGCTTTAAACTTATTGAATTAGAGAGAGATACAATAGTTCAATCAGTGTTTTGAGAGAAGTAAAATATAAGCGACTTTGCATGGATTTGCAACACAATTTCCAAAACTAAAGGTTTACTTGTGGGTTCAAGTCTGGAGAGTTCATCTAGTTATTGAAATTTAATATTGTAAACATCAAGAGATTGACTTCCTATAAAAAATTAATATTTCTTATGTCAAATCAAACAAATATTTATTCTATGTCATGCATTTTCTTTAAATCCTTGACCATAATCCACTCTAATTTATGTAAATATTTATTGAATCACCTAATTTCATTAATGCACGACACTCTACACGGATGTAGTGACCCATCTATAGTTTTTTATTCATGGTTCTTTTCGTCCATCACCATTTTATTGCTGGAAGAAAAGAGCATCTTCGTATATTTCATAATATTTTTGCTTTCAAGGAAGAAAAAAATATTTTTATTGAACAATTTTAAGATGTTTAGATTATTTCGAAGAGACAATGTTGTGAATAGGGACTCTATCGACGCATAAATTCCATTAGAATATTATAATTACAATAGCGTATACATCAATTACGTGACTCATAAATTGTACCAAGAATATGGAACATAATGTGCTATCCAATTAGAGACCTTTGGTTTTTTTCAGTTAGAATTTAAGTTAGAAATTACATATGGAATGAGATTTTCAGTTTTGATGATTTAAAATATGATTGTGAATGTATAAATAAATTTAATATTATGAAAAAAATCATAATGCATTATATAATTTAAATTTGATATTTTAATATTTTATTATTTTTAATAATAAATTTATATATATAACATCTATTACAATGGCAATTTTTATTTTGAAATAATTTGATCTTTGAAATAAAATTTGGCGTTTGAAATGTAAATGCTTTTTTATTTATTTTAATAATTAAATGGTTAATTTAAAAAAACAGTGGGCGTGACTTTGATGCCTTTTCTTTCCTTTTGGTATTTACAAGCTTTGGTTCATTTGTAGCCTGGTTTCAATTAGGTAGCAAGTAGGCTCCTTCCCCATTTCCTTTCGTTTTTGGAATTTGTTATGAGGATGGTTAGCAATTAAAAAAATTCAATCTGTATATTAAATTCTTTACATCACCAACAATTTCTAGTTGTGTTGTGTGGAAAGAATTAATCTAGATGCTTAAAAGCTATGGATTGGCCTACATCACCTTAATCAATAGTAGCTATGGTCTTTAATGATCATCCTAGTTGAATGGATCTGAATTACAGGTATTTCCCAAAAAAATCCACCTATGATCTGAGGCAAGGAAAATCATTGAAAAAATCCTTGTAACTCGTGAGATCGATTAGCACTATGACATGTCTACTCCCTTCGCTAATGCTTGTAAGTCACTCTAGCTTCTCTGGAACAAGATATATTTGCAGTCCTTGCAGTGCCTTAACTTTCCTTAATAAGGTATTAATGACACTTTCTAGAAGTTTCAAACACATCAAGAAAGATGGGCATTAAAAAATTCTAAACCTCAAATACGGGAAAGGTGCAGGTCAAATTCCATCTCACTTGTGGAAGGCTCGTACAAAGAGGGTGATTGAAAATGCATACAATTTTTTTTTACAAATGGGTATTTCAATATTTTTCAATGTGGTTGAATGAAATACATATATAGTAGAGTTATTAATTAATTAAACCGGAATCACAGTAGTAATATGGTCTCTTTAAAAAATAAGTTGAATGTATGGGTTTTGTTTTCTTAGTGTAGAAAAAGTGAATGGAAAACAAGAAGGTTTATTATGGAAATATTAAAAATATGTAAAAAATACGAGTCAATCTCGCTAATCGCACACCAACATTCCAATAGTGATGGTTCTTCCCATGAGTGTTGTTGAGGCTCAACTTCATTCAAATAAAGAGAAATAAAAAAGTCAATGAAGTTATTAATTGGAAGTGTAAGCTATTCAGATTGAAATTAAAATGATCTACCTCTCTAATTATATTCTCGAAACAGTAATTTGTTTTAATACTTTTTTCCCACCGGAGAAATTTCCACAAACTTGAGAAAGCACCTACATTTGTACAAAATTGAAAGGAAAAGAAAATTTTGTGTAGAAAAATGCATGAGTTGGCCCCGGCATCCGCTACGAAATTGGGCGCTCGGTTAGGAAGAGTTGTAAAACACAAAAATTGCATTCATTTAGACAAGTTGATTTAGGCTTTACCCGTTTATATCGCGGGTCGACTGCGGAATTGAGTGCTCGTTTTGAGAGAGTTGCAAAATTGCATTCATTTTGAGAGATGATCAGGTTTGATACGTTTACAGCGCAACAACGTTTGATTTGGGGCGCAGTCAGTTGTAGCAATGAAGATTTCCCGGGAAGGAAGAAGTATTTATTTAAAGATATTAAAAATGAAATGTGCAGAATTGTTGGTTCGTACAATTCAGAACCCATGGTTGCACGGTTGTTGGTTTGCAACTTCCGCCTATTCGTTAACGTGGCTTTTAAAATTGAATATTCATGGTACTTGGTTCGTACAATTCAGCGATATGCAGGGTACACAGTTTGTGAGTTTAGTTAACGCCCTTTTTGAATTTTTGTTGTAGTTGGAGTTGACTTGAAATCTAAACAGAAATTGGAAAATTTTAGATAAGTTGTTTTATGTTAAAACATTAAAACGTGTGTACAGTTATTTTACATTAAAACATGTCTACATAAACAATATGCCAAGTGATAATAATGATTTAATTTACAGTAATAGTTATTAAATAATTATTTCAAAAAAGAATAATTTTAAAAACATCATGATATCATTTACCCATGAAGTCATGAACATTAAGTCTTTTCAACCTAACTTTTTCCATTAGTGGATCATTCAATAGTTTGCATTACTAAATCTGCATGGCTCAACAAATCTTTATCTGCCACAATGTTAAATGTGAATTATCCTTTGCAAAAGTCACCATCCTTTCTTGTCACTGATGTGATAAGAACATTAATATCATGATCAGATAAAACATAAAATATTAGTTACCCAATAATCAATATTTATTAGTGACACTTCAACATCTATTCATGTTCATGCATAAATCATAAACATATTGTAATGAAATATATTCTTTAACATCACTGCACATGCATTAGTAAAAGGAAAATCAATATCAAGCATCATCTTTCCAACAAAACACTAACATAATCCTGCATGCACTTTCACATTATTTCCAAAGGAAAGCTAACATACTAGAAATTGTTCTTGTGCATGCAAATGCATAACAAGCTTTCACGAGAACTAGCCCAACTAACAATTTTCTTTGTGCCTACTATTATGTTTTCTTTTCCAAAGGGATTACGTAATAGATTCTATACTTATGCATGTCAATGATGTTCTTTTCCAAAAACATGTTTTCCATGGGAGAGCCATTTACAGTTACTACTATGTATAAAATGTAAGCTATATTTGAAAAAAAGTTAACATAATAGTTATAATTTCATGCATGCGACTATTTTCCCTTTCCAACAGAAAATAATATGATAGCTTATTCTTCTTGCATGCGAAACATATATTTATTTGCAAAGGAAGCTAACTAAATATTACATGGAAAGATAAACACATTTCATTTCAAAGAGATCAAATGCATAACATTTATTCTTTCATACATGCAAAGAAACATGGTCATCTTAGCAAAAGATATCACCCAATAACTATACATAATCTTCTCCCAAAATAAAACTAATCTGATGGCTAATTCTTTTAGTTGTGCAAATGTATACTATTGTACCAAAAATAAGGTTAATACAATCAATATTATGTGATTGCATCTTCCTTTTCACTAGAATTCCAATACCAAAACTATATTTTTTCATGCATGCAAGTGTATATGTTTTTATAAATAATTTTCCAAAAGAATCTTAACATGATAAAGCATGTGTTTACCCATTTTCCTATCTAGGAATATAATTCCATAATATATACAAGGACTTGTTTTTCTCTTCTCTTCTTTTTGAGGAGTTCTAACACAACAAATACTTCCTCACATACAAATATATATATTTATTTTCGAAGGAATTTAACACACTATTTATTCTTTTTCTAGAAGTTAGCTAACTCACTAGCTATGATGCATGCAATACAAAATAATTTCCTATCGTTTCACACATCACACAAATTTGTCATATTTCATCAAGAAATAACATAAATAAAAATTCATTCTAAATAACACAACCCATGGTATTTTATTGGAAATTTTCGCTGTTTTTTTGGAAATGAGTTCATTAAAAAAACCTCTCTCAGTTTTTACACAAGTTTCATGGTAGGAATATTCAAATGAATCTTTGCAACCCATGTTTCCAGATTTAAATATTACATAATTTTATTTTTTTTCCATCAACTTTGGACATTGTTTTGAGAGGTTGGAAATGAATTTTTCAAATATGAAAGAGGATTATGTAGAGAGAAGCTCATTTACAAAATCCTATTTGTGTTTTTACACATCTATCACAGTTTGGGATATACAAAGATATATTTGGACCATATTTTCCAATAAATCATGTAATTCACACAATTAGTTAGCCATGAAAATATTTTAAGAATTCAATACACATAAAATCTTTTAAATATTCAATCATAAAACCACTTACTCCTCTATGCGTGGAATTCCATAGAGGTTTTCCCAATAAAATGATCTCAACTCTTTATCATATGATTTTTTTCAAGAAAAATAAATTTGATTCTTATTTCTTCATGCACCCTATACAAACAAAATAATTTTTAAATAGCATAGTTACTTATCTTTTAATGAATGCTTGGAATCCTACTTCTTATCTCTTGGCTCCATTCTATATGTATTTTGTCACTCGTTCTCAAAATTTTCCATAGGCTTACAACAAGTAGAATTGAGAAAATGCAATAGCTTTTCTAAATCATAGAAGCATTCCATAAATCAATCCATAAATCTATTTTTTCCTAAATCCAAAAATCACTCCATATATTATCCATAAATCATATTATTCTAAATTCTACAATCACTCAATAAATCATCCATAAATCTCTCATGCTTTTCTTTTCAAGGTAGATCTATTTTGCCTTATGGACAAAATATCACCTATCCATACTTTTTCTAAAATTGTTACTCATTATTTCTAAAACTCATAAAATATACGAACTTGGAAATATAGTTTATTTAGGTAGAAGAATATAAATTATTCTACATAAAAGAATTAAGAACTAATTCTTGTTATATTCTTGTAATTAGGAATTATAAGAATATTCATCATGATATCAATATAGAAATTAATAATATTTAATTATTGAACAACCCTCATTTTACGAGAGTTTTTATGGGATATTACGCTAAGGATATTGCATATTTCCCCCTTAAAGAGTACATCATCCTTGGTATTCTTCTTTTATTGGGACTTTAACTTTTACTCATAATATAACAATCTAAAATACAAAAAAATGGAATCATTCCCTTAAAAATGAGGGATTTTTATGTTTAATAAGTAGAATCAATAATGATTATCAAATCAAATACTTTTCATTATCAATTATTTATGCAATGTTAAATGATACTTTAATCATGATACTTATGCAAGTACTTAGAGAGCGCCAACCCTCTCACCATCAAAATGAAAAAATATTGTATCAAGTCCATGATCCCTTTTATTTATGGGTTACACCAGTCTTTCTTTCCCACCGGTGTTGTTCGTAAATTACTATTTTTCTCTCCCATTGTAATTTCAATCAAATTCAAGCTAATGGCATTTATCTCCAGCCATTTTTTCTATGGTCTGTGAGGAATTTAAAGTTAAATAGGTCATTGTTTTATCTAATACGAATTATTTCAGTCATATATTTCAATTTATTTCCTCTATGCATGCATATACATAATTTTTTTCTAACACATTCATTGCCTTATATAGACCTACAAGCACTACTTATTTCGTCAAAAGTGTCACTTAGATGAATTAATATATCATGCATTCATAACTATAGCAAATACAAAAAGTTAGAGACATGCAACTTATGGTATATTCTAATATCCAACATCTTTAAACGATATTGAAATCAATAGTAAAATATAGACATAATTCCATGTAACCATAGTTAATGTCTTGGAGTTATTCAAGGGTTGGGCATATTCAACCCAACTGTGAACTATCTCCAATAGTTCCCCATCGAGCTAAGATCTACATTCCACTAGAATCAACAACGTCATTGATTCCTTGGTGGTTTCTTCCTAGCACATTTTTAGCAGCGTCATGCTTAAAGGTCTTCCAGCCTTTACTTCGGCCATTTTGTTTTAGTTTTTTTCGAAAAATATTCTTTTATTTTTCCTTAAAGCACATATTTGTCTCTAGGATTTTCTTTATTTCACCCCACTTAGGATTTCTCTCCGACTAAGTGATTAACATAATCATTCACTCCCATTATGTTAATATTTTCCTCTTTATTATTTTCTCCTAAGAATTTTTAGGAGACTTTTAGGGAAGGTCCATCTTGGACTTAACCACCCATAGCTTTTCATTAGCTGACAAGAAGTCTTCTAAAAATCTAGAGCTAGTCCCTGAATGTACCAAACAATGTATTCATTAACTCAATAATAAAACAAAATATTACATCATCACATCATTCCCATAATGACTTCCATAGCCATTCTATCCAATAATAATTCAATGTCTAAAAATATATTGTAATTTACATCATTTTCCATTTTCATGTTGGCATCAAGGCAAAGGAATATATATGTACACCATGCATCTATACTTTACCTTAACACGGGTCCCATAATTTGTAAAACTACATTAATGAAAATTCATCACATGTCATACAAATGGTATACATTCCAAATTTCCACATAACAACAATTATGCAACTTAGAAATAAAATATTAAATTATCTTGCATACCATAACATTCTACTTTTTATACGGTTCCACATTCCCAGCCATAAATATTATAGAGAAATAATAGTCCCATTGAATACTAGGGCACAAAATGCAATATTTTGTTTTCTTTAAAATTATCTTGCAACCATATAAGTGAAAACCATTGGGGAATTTTTGGAAGAAAAATTGAAATCATGCAATCTCCAACCAATGTGGAATTTTATCAAATAATTTGCAAGAATGAAATCTACAACCATTGAGGTACTTTAACAAGAGGTTTTCAAGCATGGAATCTACAACCACTGAGGCATTTTAGCAAATAGTTAGCAGACATGAAATAAATTTCCATATATATGTTTAAAATATCAAAGAGATAGAAAGACTAGAATTTACAAAACAACATGAATCATATTAATGTCATCAATGATAAAATTTCTATAAAACAAGACAATCACCAATCCCCAAGGGCAACAACAAATCACCAAAATCGACCAAATTATGGATATGATTTTGAAAAGAACTTTTTCGGAATTAAAGTGGGGTTGAAATGGTCTTAGGGAATGAATATTCCCTGAGGTTAAGCTGAATCACATCGAAAACTCCTAGAGTTGCAATTCTTTAAAACAATAAAACTTTGGATCTCATTTACCACCTTTGTCAAACACATGGAATGCAATATTTAACTGACAACTCTACATGAAGAAAGACAATCCAATATTATGCTACTATAAGTTTTTCATTGAGTTTAAGTTCACTATATGAATTCCACTTGACACATTTCTCAATTTAACATCTAAAGAGGTTCTTTCAAATTTTTTTTCTTTCTTTTATTTTAATATTTTATTGTCCCCTTTAGGGTTAACCCCAACATCTACATTCTTTAGTTATGAAAAATACCATACACACATTAATTATTTAGAAGCAATACATTATAACTTTAGTCATGTATTTTCCTTATGCACCATAATCATTATTGTCATAGTATGCATGCACAGGTTAGTAATTAACCCTCACTGTAACTAGTTAGTTCTAAATATTTTTCATATATACATCATAGGTTTTATTATCTTTTATCTGAATCCATATTCAAATGTCAAGATCACAATGTTTAAAGAAGCATTATTACTTTCTACTCTTTAATGTGGTCACTAATCAGGCATCATGCATCTCATGTTAATTGTAGTCTACTACAAGTTCAATTCGAATCATATCTAAGATAATTCCCACTAGCATCATACCTCTACTTCTCTTTTTCTTAATGATTTCCAAAAGCTGCCAGTGTTGCAACCTTTTTCTCTGATACCACTTGTAACATCCTGTGGTAACCTCGCAGGAAAATACATGAAGTTAGGAATTTATTTTTTTAACATTTACCAATTTGTGAATTTCTAAATTACTTTCTATATCCTCTCCAGGACCATTAAAATAATCATAGAAATATTTAGTAAAAACATAATGAGTTACACTTGAGAGTTGTTGAAATCATTATTATTAAATTCTTAGTACAACATGTAAATGTTGATATAATTATTGTTAGATTGGTAATAGAATATGTCATGTCTTTAAAGAATATGTAATGGTTTGCGAAAAAAACACCTTAACATTTTGGAATTTCCATTCTGGGAGCAATCGAGGAGAGTGTTCCACCCTGAAAAGTGATTCCATTTAATAAGAAATAACGCTATTTTAAGATTGGAAAAATGCACAATCTTACAGATCAACTACCGTGCCTGTGTCTGAAATGTACCACCCAACCACCATGCGTATTCATTTTTTTATATTATGAAAGGATTTGGACAATTCGCACTTTTAAAATAAATTCTGCTTCTTTTCCAGTCATAATGAGTGACTCCTTGACTCTATTAAGGAGTTCAGAAATTTTGAACGAATTCAAATCAAGTCTTATCACCAATTCCTTTTTAAAATTTTTTGGTATTTGCAAATAATTTTTTTTAATATGAAAACAAATTTTTTCACTGTAAAAATAAGTCTCATCACCGATTCTTACTTCTGATTTTTTTTGTATTTGTAAATAAATCTCTTTTTATTCTTACTTCTAATCTCTTTTTATATGTAAATAAATCTCTTTTTATTCTTACTTCTAATCTCTTTTTATTCTTACTTACAGAGTTGAAATGTGCATGCACAAACCACAAACTGAAATTCCGGCGGAAAGCGGAATCAGAATAGAGACAAATAAACGTCGCTGAGGTCTTTAGATAGTGAGTTTCCGTGTTTACCGAAACCGTTTTTCTTAGTCCGCATTTACAAATAAACTTGGGAACTAATTAGCAGACTTTCATGGAAAATACAAATGCTCCACTTTCTTAGACTGCGCCCGATTCCTGATAGTGCGCTGTAATCGTGTCAACTCTGAAATGAATGCAATTTTTGTATTTTACGTCTCTTTGAAACCGAGCGCTCAAATCCGCCATTGGAGCCCTATGGCATCGAATCTGTTTTCAAAGTTCAAACCCAACTTCTAAAATTCCTCCGTCCAGGTATGCCACGCTGTGTGCCACCATCAGTTCACGTCAACGCACATCTTTCCCCACAATCAAACATTCATCCGTCCACGCATACCACGCTCGCTGGGCCAGCGTCAGTTCATGTCAACTCACATTTTTCCACACAATTCAAACATTTCCTTTGTTTGAAGGTAAATTTGCACAAGAATATGTGATCAAATGATTTTAGTATTTATTTATTTTGTGATTTGATAGGGTAATGAAAAAATAAAATAAATAATTATGTTAATTTTAAAAATAATACATATAAATTTATTAGGTAGGGGTAAAAGGAAATTATTACTTAATAAAAAATGATATATATTTAAAAATTAAATAATAATAAATTTATATAACATTTTAATGTGAGAAATTCGAATTTAATATATATATGTATGAAAGTAAAAACAAAGGCTACATAGTAAGTATCACGCTTCTAGCTTTAAATGTAATTTAATTAAACGAAAATATAATAAAAATAAAAATTTAATCAAAAAAATAAAATAATGTTTCTTTAAATGTCATCACAAAAAATAAAAAAAATATGATTAACTAATATTGTTTATATATGTGTGAGATTTATTGTTAACATATATATAAACATATATATACAGAAATTACAATTTATGAAAATGGAAATAATAGAAAAAATAAAATAAAATAAAGTAAAAAGTGAAATAAAAAAATAAATAAAACTAAAAATAAAAATGTAGTAACTAATAAAAATGGAGGTTACTAAACAACCTATAATAAGACCTCAACCAATAACCTTACAAATAACTAAATTTAAATAAAATAAAAATAAAAGTAAAAATGAATTCTCAATGTTAAACTATGGATGGCATAAATATTTGGTCGAACACAATCTAATACTTAGTCAAAGGCAAATTTGAATGCACTAGGTATAATAAATAAGTGTTCATTGGGATGATATGTTTAAACTATATTAAAAAACTTATCAATGTTTATTATAACTACTAAAATAAAGAGTTCCTAACTATATCATTTTATTATTATTATTATTATTTATCCTTTGACTTTATCTAATCATAATAGAATAACTAATCAATATTCATTATATATATAAACTTAATTTTCATTTTCAATATTTCCTCTTGAACTGAGGATTGTTGTGATCCACCTCTACTCTTACTCACATCCGCTCTCAATTCATGAACATCTGCTACACTTCTAATCTTACTGACTTATTAAGCCATCATAACTACAACGTAAACAAGATTTTGAAGAATCACATTAGATTCTTTTTATTTTCTCGAGGTCAGATAAACTGCATTGGTCATAGTGGAGGTTCATCATCATCGCCATTATCATTATTATTTATATTCTCATAACTTACACATATATCAAATAATAAAATATTAAATAACTT
>APFE031586191.1:173474-191263 GCA_000404065.3 Pinus taeda | reverse complement strand
TCGGGTATCTCAAATGTTTACCCTTTCTCCGTGGCATTCAGATATCATATATGTGCTTAAAAAATTGTCACCACTACTTGGCATGACTAGAAACAAAGCGAGAACTCTCAAATTGAAGGTTGCCAAATTTTGCATTCTAAATTATGCATTGTATTGGAAAGATCCCAGTGGCATTCTGTTAAATTGCTTGGTGGAAAAGGAAGCAAAGAAGGTCAAGAAGGATTGCCACGAGGGAAACTGTGGTGGTCACCTTTTTTGGAAATCAACAGCAAATAAAATTCTGAGAACGGGATACTATTGGCTGACATTGTTTGCTAATGTTTATAAGACGGTCAAGAGCTGTCATAAGTGTCATATTTTCAAAGGAAAGTAGAAGTTATAGCCTTTACCACTTAAGCCTATTGAGGTGAGTGCCCCTTTCCAGCAATGGGGGTTGGATTTCATTGGTGAAATCCATCCCGCTTCTTCTGGTCAGCACAGATGGATCCTCACAGCGACAGACTATTTCACAAAATGGATTGAGGCAATTCCCACCAGAAAAGCTACAGATGCGGTAATCATTTCATTCCTTGAAAATAACATCTTTTCTCGCTTTGGTTGCCCGAATAAGTTAATCACTGATAATGCAACAGCTTTCAAATCAAAAAGGATGGTAGAGTTTTTTCATAAATATCATATTATTTTGGGTCACTCAACTGCCTATCATCCGCAAGGCAATGGATTAGTGGAGTCTTTGAATAAATCATTGGTCAACATCATCAAGAAGTTGCTGGAAATAAACAAGAAGAGTTGGCATAAGAGGTTGGTCAATGCACTTTTGGCAGATCGGGTCAATCAGAAGAAATCCATTGGTACGTCACCATTTGAGCTTGTTTATGGAGTTGATACAGTATTTCCTACCTCTCTCGCTGCCCCGGTAGTTAAACTTCTTTAGGAGGCCAACAGTGAAGAAGATACCATGCAGAGAAGGTTGAATCAAATGGTCCACTTGCAGCAGACCAGAGAAGAATTCTTCCAGAACACATCCAAGTTGCAGGAGAAGATTAAGAAAATTTATGATAGAAAAGCAAAGGCGGACAAATTTCAGTTAAATGATGTGGTGCTGAAATGGGATGCAAGGAATGAGGAAAAAGGTAAACATGGCAAGTTCGAGAATCTCTGGAAAGGTCCCTTCAAGATTGCAGCATATCAGGGTCAGAATGCCTTTTTTCTGAAGGAAATGAACGGGGAAGATTTTCCAAGAGGGCCGAACAATGGTCAGTTGCTCAAGCGGTACCATTTCTGAGTTATTAATGTTGCTTCCACTGTCACTGTAAATACCATTTTTATTTCAATTTGGTTTGAGTTTATCAAGTTAGTCTTCAAGTCATTTCAATGTCAAATTTGAGTCAATTTTTTTTAGTCATTTTAGTTTCATAAATGAGTCACAGTCTTGTGTTGTTTGTCAAAATAATGACTCCATAGCCCCATGGATGAAGGCACTGTCTAGCTCTTCCAGAGATCTATTGTTCTTAGCACCTCCAAGGAGCTACCATCCCGCATTGGAGCCAATGTTAGACTCGGTCTTGTCAGTCCTCCGTCAGAGATCAAAACTCTTTTTGCATTTCATCTTTAGCTGTCTCTCTTCATTCACTCTAGCTGCATTCCACTAGGGGCATGCCATATCTGATGTAAAGGTCTTGTTAGTCAATTCCCCTCTTGTCTAGCACCTGCTGGCTTAGGTATTTTGTCAGTGTTCACTAAGGTCCATGACAGTCAATGTTCGATCCTTAATGGACAAGAGTCATTTTTAGTCATTAGGTTTAGGGATTAGTCAATTTGGTCTTCAACCATGTCCAATAAAGCCATGCAGGCCAGAGGGAGGCCCTTACAAAGTTATGATTCAAAGTTTTTCATCGTCATGGTGACAGATTACGACTGTTCTTCAAAAATCTGTTTTGAAGAAAAGTCAAATAGCGTGACATTTGTGATAATTTTCAAAAAAGTCTCCCGTTGATTTCTTCAGGTGCAGTCATGGTTTCCGTGGCCAAATGCCCTGTCATGCAACCCCTGCAAAAAGTGCCAAAAATTTCATCATTCTAGCTAAAAATGCAAAGGGAAAAGTGAAATTCAGTGTTGCATTAACTCAGTGAAAAAGCCAAAATGGAACATTAGCAAAGTGGGTTTTTGAAGAAGAAAAAATTTTACCCATGACTCCCAATGTCTTTATAAATGATTTTCACAAGCAAACAAAGTCATTGTCCAATTCAAGGTTATAGAGAAGCATTGAAAAGTCATTGGGAGAGAAAAGCACGCATTTTAGGAGAGGTTGGAGTCGTTTTCAGGAATGCGGCGCACACACAGAGGGGCACGGCGCATATAAAGAGCGTGGTGCACACAGCGCCACCCCACAGTGCAAAGTTTACATGGGCACGACGCATATAAAGAGCGCAGCGCACTGGGTTTGTTGCGTAGCGCACACCCACAGAGGCCCGAAACTTGTTCCAAATTGCATCAAGTCGCCTTTGAAACCCCTCAAATCGACAGGTAGGCTCTAAATCTTGATGGGTCATGTATGTTTGTGAAGGTTATGGTGGTTCATGGCTATGTATAATTGCAAAAAAAACTCATAAAACCTACCACTAGAAAACATCAAAACCATGGTTGCTAGGGTTACAAACTTGTGGTATTGATGCCAAGGCTCCTCTTTCACCTCTCATTGTTTCACTCCTTTCCATTGTTCCTATCCCCCCTATCCCATTTTTTCCTATTTTCCCTACCCTAAAATATTACCAAACCCCTATTCCCTATCCCTCCACTCATTGGTCAATATAAACACAAAAACCCTACCTTATAAAATCCCCAAACCCTCCTACATATCCCTAAAAAGAATTTCGCCCATAACCCCTATTCCCATCATATTATTCCTCTCCTAACACTCCCTTTTTTCATTGTTCCCCTTGGTGGCAGATATCACAACAACACCTAGTTCCATACCATCATCAAAGGGTAGTCCAAGTATAGTCTACATACAGCAGTCATGGCATCTGAGCATTCATCGGAATATGATATGGAAACCCAAAGTGATTCATCCTCGGAAGAAAAAGCTCCTCGGAGACATCACAAAAGTGGCAAACATGTTAGGGATGAGCCAACTACCCTCACAGAATTGCAGGCCTGCCCTCTTGCTATGTCATGTTTCCAGCATCTATCATGTTTTGAGTTTTTTCAAAGGGTGGCTAATGTTCGAGTTCATCATGAGTTGGCCCGTCTTTTTCTACTTCACCTACATGGAGGTCACGCTATCTTGGCCGGGGTCACCTTCACACTCACACTCGGAACTATCTCATTAGCAACTGGCATACCAAATGTTGGAGAACAGTACCACAAGAAACAAAAGGTGGATCAGCAACATTATGAGCCTTACATTAAGGCCAGTTTCTTGAGGCAGCTCACAAGAGTCTTTCCATTCATATATTTGAAAGATGAATATGCTCCACTCATGAAACTGATCATGAAATACTTCAGCTGTGAGGGGAGGTTCTCTCGTCTATATGCCTATCACATCAGGTTGCTCATGCACTTTACCAAGGTACGAATGATGAACCTCCCAATTTTCATTTGTAGGAACATAGAGAGGATGAACACCTTTATGCAACATAAGACCCCTCAGCAGCAACTTAACAGTGTTTATCACTTTGCTCTTATCCAGATTTTGGTTGATCACCAGTTGGGATTACAGGGCATTTCTTGGGAGGAATTCATCTCCCGTGACCTCTTCAACACTTCACAGGTATTATCGAAGTTTGAACATGAGACAGGTGGTCCTTCTCATCAGTATGAGTGCCACGAGACCACTACTATGCCAGTATTCATTACATATCAGAGAGGCAGTAGGCATTTGTTTGCAGCAGCAAAGCGAGTGTTATCTCCACCTGAGGTGGAAGGGGCCTCGCTTCCGACATTGGAAACACAGGTACAAGACAAGGGCAAGAGGCCCATGCATGACGAGGGGCCATCAGGTGAACAAGAGGCCAATTTCATCCTCATTCATGATGATGATGCAAATGAGGAGAGTGCCAAACTTAGGAGGACCATCCAGGAGTAGAAAACGGAGATCCAAGACTTGTCACTCAATTTGGAGAGGGCCAAATGGATTATCAGGTATTTGGAGTAGAGGAACAAATAGCTTGAGGACCAGCATGAGATCGTGGAGCTGCAAAGCATCCGTGAGAATCGCCAAGCTGCCCAGCATAAGAGGATTGAGCTCACTCCATTAGAGCAAGAGATTAACAATGACCGAGAGTCTTGGCTCAAGCGCATCAACATCCACCTTGAGAAACTGCTATAGAAGGCCGACAGAGAAAAATCCATCCTGAGGTGGATGGTCTATCACTACAGGGCATGAAACATGAGTTCAAAGGCTAGGATAAGGAGTTTGAAGGCAAAATTGAGCAAAGCGACAAAGAGGAAAAAGAGGCAAAAAGAGCAATATCGGCTTCGAATCTTGGCTAAAGCCCTTATGGCCCAACATAGCACCTCATAGAGGATCTCCAGCCCAAATTTCAAAATATTTGGGGCAATTTTGGTCACATTGCAATTTTTTGGTCACAACACAGGTTTTTTCTCCCTGTGTCTCGTGCCACTAGCGCAGCGCTTAGTATTGGGAGTGCCAAATCACAAATGGTTTACATTTTTGGATTCATCATGAAAAATCATGACTACTGGTGCATGGATAAGAAATTTGGGCATGATTTGAGTCTCCAGGAGGTCAAAAACACTCAAAAAATGACCTCTCTGCCCCTATTTTGACACGCAGGAAGCAGTCTTGGGAGAATGAAATTTTGGAGGGGAAAATGAGCACCAAATTTAGAAATTCCACTTGTGTTGGAAAGTAGACAGGCCAATATTTCCAGCAAGCACACTTGGGCACAATTTGGACTCCTACAGGTACCTCAAAGAAGCCTCCAAAGTGGCGTGGTGCATATAGAAAAAAAGGCCAAATCACTTCCGCTTCACGACTTTCTCCAAGTGGGTCCGCTCATTTACAATACACTTTTTTCGGAACCTAAGGAAAAGTTTAAAATATTTCCACTCCAAGTTGGCTTTTATCCAAGTGGCAAAGGAATGCGAGCAGTCACCCAAGCCATTTGTCATTTTTGTAATGCTGCACCTATAACTAATGGTTGGCTTTCCACTTCCACTTTGTAATGATTCGAAAAACTCCCCTACTCTTGGTCGTTCTATTTCCTCATGGCATAGTCTATTTATTGTATGCAAACCATTTGCAAAGGATTGGTTGGCTTGCAATTTCTGGGAGACTATGGGAGAGAAACTTAGTTCTTCATTGTATATTTTGACAGAGGATTAATGAAAGGCAACGGCTCTGTTTCATGAGATTCATGTGGTTGTGAGTGTAGAAAATGTGTCTCTTCATGTTTCATATGTATTTCGTTATGTTTGACAGTTCATTTCATCTTCATTTCGAGTGAAATCTTCTAAGTAAGATATGGTAGAATTCATATGTATTTCTCTGCATGTGGGAAAGTTTCACGTATGTGTTCTTCTTCTGTTGAAAAGGATTCATGTGTTTATGCCCTTTTCACCCTCCTAAACAATCTTTCCATTCCGCATTACTTCAAATTTAATTGCTAGACTTTGCGCCTATCTTGCCTCACGAAGTAATATGTGCCTTTGTGTTAAATTCTCTTCTCATTGCTGTCCGTTGGTCCCATACCATCCCAGAAACTCAGTCATTCATAAAACAAATTTCTTATATCCATATTTGTTTACTAGCCTAAAGTCAATATTTCACTATAAGTCATCTCGGGCCATATCGTTTATCTATTCACTGAGCGTGACTCGGAGAGAGCCCTCTCCTGTTTTGGTAGGGCTAGCTACCAGACTGAGCATGGTTTGTGGTTACCCTGAATTTTTCCTTCCTTCAGCCTAAGGAAGATTTAGGTGTTGACACACGAAACAAGAGAACCACCTAGATAGAAGCTTTGTCGGTTCTCTTATGATCATCGATATTTCCTGCCTAATAAACATTTGTATATGTTATAATAATTAACTCATTTCCTTTAGGATACCATAGTCCATATTTTGCAGTTCCCTTGAGAAATCGAAAATCCTTTTTACTGCAATGACATGAGTTTCTTTTGGTGTTGCTTGGAATCGAGCTACCTGTCTGACTACCTACATCAAATCTAGTACGTATAAATAAATCATCCATACTTTGCTTGCAACTTGTCAGCTTAGAAATGATTTTTCTTAATGCTTTCTTGACATAATATGCTTCATACAAATTGTTACTGTTGATTCTATCTGTCAATATGAATTAACCTTTCCTGCCACTCAAATTGTCCATAATATTCCTTTATGTGAACCTCCCAATGATTGATCTTCAAATATGTCACTGTCGTTGCTTAGACTCCCCCTATGCAATATTTAGGGAGTCATCATTATAGATTCTTCAAAATAATGTACCACACAAATCTTTGGCTGGATCATCCTTAACCTTGTCATTTTCTAATGTACTTGTTGCCACCTCAATATAATTTACCTTTACAAATCCTAAATGAATTACTGTTTAAATTTTCTTATGGTATTGACCTTCTTGCATTTGTTGTCCTTTATAGTACCTAATGTTAGGGTTGTCATGCATGGAGGATTCCATCTTGTATCTGCAATCTCGAGCTATGTACCCATTGTTATGGAATTTGTAACATTCATATGACGTAAAATTCCAACTGTTAAAGTCATGGTGAAACTTGTCTTCTGATCCCACAAACCTGCTTCTAGGATACTTTATTATAGGAATTTGATTCCATTGATAATATATTTGATGATTTTAGTTGTTATAAGTTTTAAAATCCCTATCCATATGTCCAAAGTTAGCACATGAAAAACAATGACCATTAAACGAATTTTCATATATGAATGATTTATCTTGTCTAAATGGTCTTCTGAATTCATTCCTTCTTGGAGGAGGAACTGTCTCTTGATTAATTCTTGGAGTTGCATCATTTTTAATGTTATTTTTTCCTTAATTTTTATTTTTCCTTTGACTTCTCTTGAACTCATCCAATGCTCTAAAGCTACTTGCAAGGTTCTATTGGAAATTTCCCCATTCTGCTTCCTTTCGTAGAGAGATTATTTCGGCTTATAGTTCTTCCCTTGCCTCTTTTCTTTCTTTTAACTCATTCCTGAGTGATTATTCAATTATTTTTGCTTATTCTAACTTTACTTTGAGGTTGATAATTTCTTCTTCATTCTTTTTTCTGAGGTTCTTGGCATTTTCTTTTACCTCCTTCAATTCGTCTTCCAGAGAATTAACATTTTTCCTTTCTGCTTTGAGTTATTTTATAACCTTGAAAACTTCATTTTGAAATTTGATTTCAGTCATTTTTTCTTCTTCATCTTCTTACTTTTCAAGTGCTTCCTTCTTGTTATGCTTAGCCATAAATAATACTCTTTCTTTATTTTCTTCATCACTGTCACTTTCTTCTTTAGATGTGGAACTGACTTCCTTGGAGAGGAAGTTTTTCTTAAACCCTTTCTTCTTACCTTACTTGTTGAAATTTATTTGACCCTTCTTTCCTTTTGTAAATGTTTCCTTCTTATGAGGGCACTTAGCAGAAAAATGACCATTCTCACCACAAAAAAACATACTAATGTAATTATGCCTTTGTACTTATCTATTCCCCTTTTCATCTTCCTCATAATGTACACAAATTCTTCATCTGAAAGTTCTTGTTTTTCTTCTTCCTCTTTGCAACAACTAGATCTAGGTTTGGATATCTGTTTATCCTTCTCAATCTTCTTGGATGTTGTAGATGTTGTTTCTATATTAAATGAACCATTTTCCTCTTCGGTCCTAATTTCATATGTTGTAAGTATCCCATGTAGTTCATCCATACTTAAGTTGCTTAGATCTGATCTATCTTCTAAGACAAAACCTTAGATTAAATCTTGTTGGAAGAGTTCTAAGGACTTTTTGAACAATGACATTTTTGTCAGCTGGTTTTCCCAAAAATTCCAAGGAATTTGTTATTTCATCTACATGTTGAAAGTAAGCTTCAATGTTCTCATCTTATTTCATCCTTAGTTGTTCAAATTAAGCTCTATAAATTTGAAGTTTTGCTTCCTTGACCTTCGAGTCTCCTACATATATGTTTTGAAGATTTTCCCATAGTTCCTTAGTTGTTTTACAACCCAATACCTTAACATAGACAGATTGAGTGAGTCCAGTTATAATAATATCCTTTGCATTGGCATCATTTATGAGATTTGTCTTACCTTGTCCATCTGTTGTGTTATAGCCTTGTTCGACTATTTCCCAAACCTCATATCCTTGTGCAAGTAAATGAACCTACATCCTTTCGTTCCATAGTGTATAGTTATCTCCATTAAATAGAGGAACTTTATTCTTGTTTTATTCCACGATCTCCTTCCATTTATTAAATTGTTATTGAAGGAACCAACCTCTAATACCAACCGTTGGAAATATTGAGAGGGGCGCTGAATTAGTATTTCTTAGCAATTAAAACTTTATTAATATTTTCAGAGCATTAGTTAATATTGAATTATTATTATTATTATTTTATTATTCAGTAAGAGTGGTAAACAACAATGAAAAAATAGAGATAGTAGGCACAATATTTTTAGGTGGAAAATCCCGTCTAGGTCGAAAACCATCAAACACTTTTCTATTAAGTTCTTTAATATTCAACCCCAATTGACAAGAAATCTACAACTTCCTAGAACTCTATAAAATCATTATTCTCCAACTTCATTCACCAACCTAGCACCACGCAACTACCCTATAAATACATAATAAAATAAAAGATTTGGACTCTTGTACCAAGGACAATGATCCATGTTACAATGATTTTTCAATAAATGATAGACAACACTAGTACCATACCCTTATTCTGACAAATATTTACAATAGAACTGACTCTCCCCAGCAATTTCTTTTACAACTCTTAGGAAACTTAACTCTTTACAAACATATGAGTTCCTGTAATAGGGATAATGGCTCAGTCACATTTATTTGACTCTTGACCTTTAACAATGCTTCTCAATACGTAGGACAAATATTGATGATGTGACAAGGATGTCTACTCTTCCTTCAAGTAATTTGCACTTTTTCTTGTTGTAAGGATGTCTTCAAGAGGCGATGATGAATGCTTGTTGATTGTCACTTCAAGTCCTTGACAGTAAAAGATATATATCCTTGGGCCTTCTTCCACTTGCACACAAATATTTGCAAGATGAGACCCAATCCCAAAGATAAAGCAAAAAACTCTTCAATGACACTTAACTTTGCATACAATGCACTTGTTAGTAAAAAACAATGAACATGCAAGGCTTGGAAATTAAATGAAAATGATATGTACCTAAAGTGAGCTTGTGCCTTGTGTATTTCCCTTATGTTGTCCCTTCACTTGTCCACCAACTTTACCATCAACCTAGGACTAGACTAACTATCAATTATGATAGACCCACAAGACACTTTACTACCTAGACTAGAATTCTTGTTGGTTTAGCAATTGACCAAAGAAAAATCACAAAAGAGATTTACAACAAAAGCATGCCACTGTGGTTAGAGTTTAAAACTTCCCAAAATTGTAGCAAGACTTCTACAGACTTTACTCAACAATGAGATTTGTAATGTGAAATAGCTCTAAATGGAATTCAAGTCATCACTAAAGTTGATCAGTGTAAAAATTCGAACCAACGCTTGAATTAGATCTATAACTTTAATAGAACCATGTGCGACAATGAATCAATTTTCTTAATTTAAAGTGATTGCAACATGTTGACTTTACTTAGAGATGTAGACAAGTATACATATATGAATGTAGGACTGCTTAATCCTCTTTGCTTCATATTTCAAGAGGCCAGTAAGTTATATTTCTGATTTTTCTATGGAAGTTGACCTTCAATGTATGGTATTGATGCTTTACTGAGACTAAAACATGAATTCAAAGTGCTATGTAGTATGTTGATGCCATCAATATTGAAGGATAGTCTGAGTTGAGAAATTGTAGAAAAATGATTGACTTTTTGCTTTAGGGGTATATGTGTCAAGGTTCAAGGCATCAATTTGGCCAAGTATTGAATTAATGCCTGGATTTGAAACTACTTGTTCAAGGCTTTTCAATGAAAATATAGTGCCTATAATAAGTTTAAATGAACTACAAAAAAATTTAAAAATCAAAAGAAAAATAAGTCGTAACCCAACATTTTCTTTCCTTCTTTGCTTGGTAATTTACAGAGAACAAAAGCAAACAAACCTTATTCCTTTACAAAATTTTGTGTTGACGCTCAAGGGTCAAAATTTCAGAGCAAAATGCTTCACAAAATATACATTGAGTTCAATCTCTTGGAAGGAGATAAGTATTCCTTTTATAAGAGAACCTTAAAGGTGATTGTTAGATAATAAGGGGGGATGGGCTCAAGGATTAGACATGAAGGTTTAGGAGTTTAAGGATTCAACTTAATGTATGCCTTGTATACAAAGTAAAGAGAGTCATTGGCCTTTAGGTGGTCTTTTTTCTCTTTTAAGTGGTAAGAGCCACATCCTATGGGTGGAGATATATAATGATGCCCTATCTAAATTAATATTATGCCAAAAATCAATAAGTGCCCTTTAATAATTAATAAATAATAATAACTAACCCTTAAAGATCATATTTAAAATTTGGAATCAATGATTGGCTTAGTCAATATGTTCCTACCTAAGTTGTGAATTTTGTGATTGATTTATTGTCTTTAGTTCTTGAAATTATTCAACTTATACACAATGAGATTTCAACAAGAATCATTGTCATATGTTGACAACCATAGGTGAATAAGGTGTCATATCACTACCCTTGGGGTTTCAGCCCACAAAACTGGGTCTTCAACTTCAAACTCAATTTTCTCGGAAACCAGAAGGAACCACAGGGCACACCAAATATCAACAGAAACATCTCGTCGAGGAGAATCTCTTTAGAAGGATCCTAAAACGAGTTTCCATGAATTTCCATGCCAAATTTTCCATCGAAGATCGTGGTAGCTTCTGGTGTTGCATGGGTTGACATCGATGACAACCACCTATCCACATCCATGAGATACATAAGTAGAGTGCTGCAACTCTCTTCCACCCAGTCACTAAAACGTTTTTATAGCACTGCAATTCTAGCTTGATCACTGAAAGGGATGATGCAACTTCTCTAGGACCAACAAAGTTGTTGAAACTCATGAGTTCCTTGAATTTGCATTGTTGCAACTTATGTTTCTACAACTGCAATATATTACAATAGTTCGATGGTCAATGCTCTATAACCAACATGTGTTCCTCACGACAGAAGTAAATAGAGGCAATTGGGTGACCAATCAGGAAGCATAACTCAATTTCCAATGACAAACAACTAATCTAAGTCAACCTTTGCCCAAATCATACCAACCTTGAATGTATTGTTGTAACAAAAAAGTGCTACTTGATTCACTCAAGTTGGCCATCCAAACTATCAAACAGTTTAGGCATTATTATTTTTGTGTAAATACTTGGCTTCTCTCGAAGCATAGGGAGAGGGAGGAGAATGATAGAAAATTATTGCTAATTGTTGTATAATTTTTTGTTATTATAATAAAAATACTCTTTTGTTCCATTCATTTGTTTCTCACCTTGTGATCATGTGATTGAAGGTTTTCCAACACCTCGTCTAAGGAGGTATGGCCCCCTCCTTAAGCTAGTACCATTAGGTAGCTTTACAACTAGATTAATCTTTACCATCGTGGTTAATTTACAACTATTTTATATCGTTGCTACTCAATTTAAATTTTCCTGTAATTTTGTTGATTTCCATTTGATTGCAGCTCATAGTTTCATTTTTGCTACAACTCATAACTTCCTTTCATTGTAACTCATAATGTACTTGATTACAACACCATTGGTTTCCTTTTGATACAAGTTTTCTGTTTTTTACTACTATAATTATATTATTTGTTGTTGTGAATCTAGGTTATGTTATTCTACGCACTAATCATGAGATTATTGATTGGAAATAGTATTTTTTTGTTTTTGGTCAACCTGGTTGTTCATGTAACTCGCATGTAGAATACTTTTACTTTGTTTTTAGAAATAGCTTGTGATTGAGAATTGTGTTACACGTGAATATTATTTCTAGGTCGTTTTTTCATCCTACATTGCATTATAGGAACATGCCATTGCATCTTTGTTGTAACCAATCAAGAATATCAATACATTGGAACATGTCACTTCTAGTAATTGATATATTGTATTTTCTCCAATTGTGATTTACTTTTCCTACAATTTACTTTCCTAGAAGTGTGGTATGATTTTCTAGATCAATGACCTATGAAAGCATCCATATCTTGAACTGTGACAACCATTATATTACTACAAGTTCATGACACATAACAGATTTCACTAGCATAAATTTTGCACGATCATTAACAAGTTCTAAACAAACCTCATATTAACAATTTAAATGTACAATTGATGAATTATTCATGATAGATATATGTGTGTGTGTGTGTGTGTGTGTGTCTTAAATTTCATGTTGAAACAAAGTATATCTCATCTCATCTTATCATCCATTAAAACTATTAGATCATGTTTATAGAAATATCACAACACTTCTAGGGATCTAAAGGGTTTTCATATATAATGTCAAGAGTTTCAAATAGAATAAAATTTTCAAAAATGTGTATGTTGATCCATGACACGTTTAGAAAAAAATGACTTAGTTATTTTCCTATGTAGCACATAAATCTATCCCCACACTTGTAGCACCCATTCCTATGATTCTTGCATCCAAAGGTACTTCGTGGCAAGGAAGGGGCATCCAATTTTATTCTAGGATGGGCCAATGTATTTCAAGGGCCCCCTAACATAATTAAGGATGTCCTGGTAATGTTGGGGTATCCCATAATCTAATAGACTAAAAAAGACATAAAAACATGGGTGTAACAATTTATTGGAAATATTGTGGGGGGGGGGGGGGGGGGGGGGGCGGCGGGTGGGGTGGGTGAATTAGTATTTCTTAGTAATTAGTAACTTATTAATATATTTAGAGAATTAATTCATCTTCAACATTAATTCAAAAACATAAGTTAGCAGTAGACAATGTACACAAGAAATTTTAGGTGGAAACCCCCTCTAGGACAAAAACCATTGAACGATTCTCTAATATTTTATGAGTACAATAATGCTTCAAATCCAACTAAAAGGGAAACCCCAACTCCCTAGTACTCTACAAAAGTGTTCAATTTTTTAACTCCAACTAGAAGGATGCTCCAACGCCCTGGTTTTATCAGTAATTTTTGAAAGGATGCTATAACACCCTAGCAAGTCCCAACTTGCACTAGCACCACTTTACTGCCCTGATGTGTTTTCAAGATAAAACCTTAAGGTGATTTTAACCACTAGCCTAGCACCACCCAACAACCCTTAAAACAACAATAAATTTTGGTAAACAATCATGGACTCCGGTACCAAGGATAATGACCCACAACTATATTGGAAATGGTACCAAGGAAAATGGCCCACTTACAATGAGTAGCAATGATAACTTTTATAATCAATCTTCAATACTTGTATACCAAAAACCCTTACTACTAACATTGAGCCAAGTTACCATTCCAGCAAAACTATTGTAACCTAATAAAACCAATGAACAAGTGTACTTTTGCCTGGAGAAACTCTCAAAATGATGTGATAGTTGTAAGATAAAGATGATAAATCCCAAACTTGATGATGATATTCTTACTTTTGTACAAACCTCAAAACTAAATATTGTGATGGTGAGCATACTACTACACATTTGTAGCAATAGTATGAAACCACGTATTTCTGAAATGAAGTTGGCATAGCGATATTTCTTTTCTTACACGGGATGCCACTGTAGAGACCCCTAGAAATATTCAATATGTGGAAAATGTAACTCAATTATTGCAAGACAATGATGAAATGATGTGCTAATGAATTCTTACTATCTAACCATCTATACTTCTTCAAGCATGATTTCTATCACTACTCCTACAAACCTTTGAAGATAAAATCTTATTTCTGGAATTTTGATGCTTGTCTCAACTCTTAGAATATATATATTCTTAACACAATCAACATTATACACACTATACAATGACTTCTCTAAATTAAGCTTGTAGTACAATCAACATATACTGGCTAAAGTTGTTTCAATGGCACACACACACACATATATATAGCGAGAGAGAGAGAGAGAGAGAGAGAGAGAGAGAGAGATACTTCAGTCGCAAAGGATCTACTATACAATTTCGAAACTTCACACATATTGCTCTTGGTGTTGCATTGGAGTATATTAGGATAGTCAACCATATCTCGAAAACAACCAAAATTTAACCTTCAATGTGAAAAGATGATGTGATCTCCTTGTCGTATTGTCAATTATAATATTAGAACCATAGACTAAGGACAAGTATTTTTCTTTGTTTTCAATCATCCAATTCTAACATCAATATTTCATTGGAGACTTGATGCTTTTACAGACTATAACACTACAACACTATAATAAATTCAAATAAATGCAAAGCATAGTGTTTGAATTTTTATACCTTTTGAAAAAAAAATCAACAAGGAAGTTGAGGCTTGAAATTAGGTTTCACAATATCTAGAGATAGAGTTTTCAAGTCCTTTAATTAGGCTACAGAAATGGTTGACCACACAAACCCTTGAACAAGACAGTGAAAAATACACGGGACATTCTTGATCCTTTCACTACTCTTATGCTCATAAAATAACAATGTCATGCATGAGGTATCATATCTCTAGAAGGAATAAAACAAGAAACAAACGGAGTGCCAAAAATATTCTAGAATATGACCTTAGATTTTTGTGTTGACTAGTCTCCAAGATTGTGGTTAGGTCTACATCAAATATTAAATCCCAAACTTTGATACCCTAATGAGGGCCAAAACTATTTTTCTTGCACAAGTGAACAACAAATTCCAAGTGAATCCCTTAACCAATTCAAAATCAAACCAAAAACTCAAACCATCTCATTTGATCCAGTGTTACACCACATGGTCGAAAATGATAATTTTTAGATCTTCAAATGATGTTTGTCCATGTGTATCTTTGGAGGTGAGATGTAGTGCCAATTTATAGATTTTGGACGGGGTCTATCTTTCGAGGGAGAGTGACTTTAAAATTAAATTTGTGTAGGAAAATAATTTTGAGGGTTTTGCAAATTTTAATCTTCAATTCACTTTTAAAGCCAAATAAATCCTCACACACCCTTGATCATTAGAAAATAATTATTCACAATTAGCATTTTCCATATGAAATATTATTCTAACTCATGGTGAGGAACTATCATTTGACTTAACCAAGGTGGAGGTACCATATGGTCACCTTTTGGGTTTTTCCCAGAATTTGGGGGCTTCAGCGTCAAATAAGGATAACCCACAGACCATGAAGGCTCTCATGGTGTGCCACATACCAATGGAAACAAATCAATGAGGAGAATCCAAAAATAATGATATGGAATTGATACATCATAAATTTCCATTTCATTTTGTTCGACAAAGGTGGGGCATATCCTAGAGTTGCTTGGGTTGACATCAATGACAACTACATGTCAATAATCTCCCCCTTTGGTGTTAATTTTCCACTGTTCTACGCATAGTATAATCACTTAGCCCAATTCTTTATTCAATTAGAAATCACTTTCAAATCAATTTAATCTTCCTATAACAAATAGAAACGATAAATAGAACTACAAATACAACGTATAATATAATACAACCAAGACCAATAACAAGAGACACAAGATTTGGTCAAAGACTAGGGTGAAATCCCACAAGGGGGAAAACCCTTTCAAATATTCTTCTATTAGATTGTCATAAAATGATCAACATAGAGATACAATGATTCAATTCATCAACAAAAGAGTCAAATTCAATTCTTTGACTATCCAAAAGATCAACCAACCAATATCCAAAAGATGAGCCCAATAGTCAAATCTACAATTATATTCAAATTCAAAAGTAGTTGCAGTAGTCCTAAATGGTCACGGTGAATGGTCAACTTTCCTCCAAAAGAGCTCAATCGATTGTCCAAAAATATAGCCTTGAATGCTGTTCAAAATAGTCCCAAAATAATACTCCAAAATCGGTCAAAGTCAAAATCAAAGTCTATTGAAACCCTAGTTGCAAAATTGAATTCAACTAAGGTCAAAGTGCCCAAAAATATTCGTCCTCCATGCCAAAGAATTTTTCCTCCAAAACAGATCCAAAAAATCAAGTCAAATTCTCCCAAACACCAAAAAGTCAATCTTGGTCAAAGACAGATTTCGGCCCATCCAAAAGACTTATCTCTCCTACTCGCTCATGTGAAAGAGACCTACAATATTTTAGAAGAGAGTGAATCTCAACAGAGAAGAGAAAGATGTGTGATAATGATGTCCAAATGAGTTTCCTTGACTTGTATTTATATGTGATTTTGGAGGTGGTTTTCCTTGTCTAGGTAGACTTGTACTTTTGTGAAATTATGGTTTTTCCTTTAAAAATAATACTTTTCCTTGAACAAATTAAATTATTCCAAGGGAAAAGAGGGTCTTCTCTGGGTGAGGAAGGTTGTCCAAAGGAGGGAATTTGTCCCTGGGCTGTGAAATTAACACTCCCTCTCAACTAGGGAGAAATTTTGACTTGCATCATGAATCTCATCTCAAATAAATCATCATCATCATCACTGAATCAAGTCATCTCTTGTCACTTCTCATCTCTACTCATCTATCAAACATCTCTACTCATTTTTTGAACACTTTCAGATCTTAAAGAGGAAGAATTTGACATCATATAAGAGCTCAAGTTATCATCCTTTATAAAAGGATAATAGGTAGGTGTTGATGGTGTTGGATGTCACAAACATACAAGGGATCTCTCCAATATGAGGTCCCAATTAAACCTCACACTATTTAGTGTAGTATTCCCATATGATTATATGGTTCAGCCACCATTACAAATGGTTTAGAGGTCCACCTTTGTTAAAACACATACACAAGAGATCATAAACACCTCTTTGGGGTAGCAAGTACGTGGGTTTTGTGTGACACTAAATGTAGAATGTACAGGAAGATTCCATGATTGTAAAGAGATATGATACTCCAATTAGGGAAGCAATTGTTGGGTGTGGAGCCTGATTATTTTCTTTATTCAGAGGCATCGCCTCATTGGACCTCATTTCTTAATGTGGCACCAACTGGTATCAGAGTTGAAGGTCTATTTGGTTGATAAACTCACAGGAGAGAAGGGTTCATGGTTCGAGTGGGAGAAATGGCGGAAGATGGTAGGTTTAGGGTCGAAAAATTTAATGACCAAAAATACTAGCTGTGGAAGATGTAGATGGAATATTATTTGTACCAAAAATATTTGTACCTACCATTGAGTGAAAAGATAAAGAAGCTGATGAGGATCGCAGACACGAAATGGGATATTCTCGATAGAAAGGAACTTGGAACAATACGGCTGTGCCTAGCGATGTCAGTAACCTTTAATACTTAAAAGGAAATGACAACAAAGGGTTTCATGTCAACATTGGACAAACTATATGAAAAACCATCAACCTCAAATAAGGTATTTCTTATGAATCATTTATTTATTATGAAGATGTCAGAAGGTGGATATGTTGTTGATCATTTAAATGAATTTAATACAGTTACCAGTCAGTTAAGTTTTGTAGGGGTAACTTTTGATGATGAAGTTAGGGCTCTATTATTTCTATGCTCATTGCCAGAAAGTTGGAATGGTTT
>APFE031586191.1:144409-173454 GCA_000404065.3 Pinus taeda | reverse complement strand
AGTTATGGCCATTAGTAACTCTGTCTCTGGATCTAGTACTTTAAAGTTTGATGATGTTGTTGGTGCAATCCTTAGAGAAGAAATGTGATGGAAAATATCTGGTGAGACATCAGGTAATGCTTTGACTGTAAAGATTAAGGGAAGAAAAATGGAAAGAGGAAAGAGCCTAGAATATCATAGTAAGTCAAGAAAAGGAAGATCCAAGTCCAGATCGGCGATAGTGTGTTGGAAATGTGCGAAGAAAGGACACCTAAAGAAAGACTGAAAGTCTCGGAAGGGAAAAGAAGGATATGCATAGCAAGAAAACAATCATGAAGCAAATGTGATAGGTGATGTGTTGCAAGATGCTTTGATTCATTCATTAGAAAATATTATTGATGCCTGGGTGGTAGATTCAGGGGCCTCATTCCATGCCACACCTAATAGGAAACATTTCCATGATTATGTTCAAGGAGATTTTGGATAGGTTTGATTGGGTGATGATAAACCCTGTAAAATCATTGGAATGGATAAAGTTTTCATAAAATAGTAGAATGGAAATAAATGGTTGTTGAATGAGGTAGGGCATGTTCCAGATCTGAAGAAAAACTTAATTTCAACAGGGTAGTTGGGAGGTGAAGGTTGTGTAACTACTTTTACAGATAAAACTTGGAAGGTCACTAAAGGAGCCCTGGTAATAGCAAAAGGAGAAGGGTTGGTACATTGTATTTATGCAATGGTATTTCTAATTATGTTAATGCTTTAACCTCTACAGGAGTAGATACAACATTGTGGCATCATAGGCTCGGGCACATGAGTGAGAAGGGGATGCAGATTCTTCACTCAAGAAATTTGTTGCCAGGTTTGAAGCATGTGATTTGGAATTCTATGAGAATTATGTTTACGGAAAACAAAAGATAGTTAGATTCCTCGGAGTTGGGAAAGAAAATAAGAGCCAAAAATTAGAGATTGTGCATATAGATGTATGGAGACCTGCTTAGGTATCATCTCTCATTGTCTCTCGTTATCATGTTACTTTTATTGATGATGCAACCATAAAAACTTGGATTTATTGTATTCGGAATAAATTTGATGTATTTTATACTTTCAAGAAATGGAAAGCTTTGGTTGAAAATGAGACAGGAAAAAGGTTGAAGTGTCTTAGATCAGAAAATGGAGGTGAATATTGTAGCAAAGAGTTTGATAGGTATTGTTCAGAGAATGGAATTCGTAGAGAGAAGATAGCTCTAGGAACACCACAAGAAAATTGTGTGTCAGAAAGAATGAATAGGACAATCATGGAGCCTGCAAGGTGCATGATATTTCATGTGGGATTGCCTTTACAATTTTGGGCATATGTTTTAGATATTGTTGTTTATCTAATAAACAGAGGGCCTTCAAGTTCCTTGGATCGTGGTATTCCATAGGTGGCATGGACAAGTTAAAAGGTAAACTACCCATTTTTATAGAATTTTGGCTGTGAAGCCTTTGTCTACATTAATAAAGAAAATAGAACAAAAATTGAGGCAAAATCAAATAAATGTACCTTTATTGGATATGGTGTTAATGATTTTGGTTATTGCTTTTATGATTATGAAAAACACAAAATCATTAGGAGTAGAGATGTCAAATTCAATGAAAAGGTTTTGCATAAGGATTAGATGCAGGAAAAGAAATAGGAAAAAGAAAACAGAGAATACACAGTGCTTGATGAGATCAAAGAAAAAGTGAAGGTGCCTGAAAATCACAATGATCAACAACTAGAACAACAACAACAACAAGCACCTCAAACACTTGAAAGTGGTGTTAGAATATCTACCAGGATAAGTAGACCCCTTGAAAGATACTCTCCTTCATTATATTATGTATTATTGACTGATTCTGGTGAACCAGAATGTTATGAAGAAGCAGTGCAGGTAGAAACCAGGAAGAAGTGGGAGAAAACCATGAAAGAAGAGATGGACTGCTTATCACATAACCAGACTTGGGACATAGTTACGTTGCCTGCAGGTAAAACAACATTGTAGAATAAATGGGTTTACGAGTTGAAGGAAGAAGATGGAGGTCGAAAAAGGTATAAAGCTAGACTTGTGGTGAAGGGTTTTGCACCAAAAAAGGGTATAGACTTTGATGATATATTTTCTCCTGTTGTTAAAATGACTTCAATCAGAACTATTTTAAGTCTAGTAGTAGTTGAAGATTTGCATCTTGAGTAGTTATATGTAAAGACAACCTTTCTCCAAGGGGATTTGAAGGAAGAGATATATATGCAGCAATCACAAGGATATGAGATAAAAAGGAAGGAGAAACTAGTGTGCACGCTAAAGAAGAGCTTGTATGGCTGAAAATAGGCTCCAAGGCAGTGGTATCTAAAATTTGTGAGGTTTATGTCTGAACAAGGTTATACTAGATGTCACTCTGATCATTTTGTTTATCTCAAAAATCAAAATTATGGCAGCTATATTATATTGTTATTGCATGTAGATGACATGCTTGTTGCAGGGTCTAACATGCAAGAAATAAATGTGCTTAAAATAAAATTTGCAAATTCATTTGCAATGAAGTATTTCAGTGTTGCAAAACAAATCCTTGGTATGAGAATAACTAGAGACAGGAGGAATAGAAAATTAACATTGTCTCAGAGTGAGTACATACAAATGGTGTTGAAAAGATTTAATATGTAGAATGCAAAACCAATTAGTATACCTTTGGCTAGCCATTTCAAACTAAGTAAGGAGGTGTGTCCCAAGAGTCAGGAATAAGTGGCTTATATGTCTAAAGTTCCATTTGCATCAGCAATTGAAAGCTTAATGTATGCAATGGTCTATACAAGGCATAATATTGCACATGCAGTGAGAGTTGTAATTAGGTACATGAACAATCCAGGAAAAGAACATTGGATGGCGGTGAAGTGGATTCCCAAGTATTTGAGAGGTACCACAAATCAAGAATTATGCTTTGGTGGTTCAAACATTGCTCTACAGGGATATGTTGATGCAGATATGACGGGTGATAGAGATAACAGGAGGAGCACCACAGGGCATGTGTTTACTGTAGGTGGAACAGTCATCAGTTGGTGATGAGCCTCATCATTGGGTAATTATATGGGCCTTAATTCACCTCCTAGGTTAGTCAAACCAACTACTCTCACAACTTATTGCATACTTTTGATTATATTTTGTTTATGAGATGAGTTAGACTTGGATATTTTGCTTTGTGGTCTAATGTGCATTTAATGCAAGATTAAAGGATAAAAGTAATGAATTTTGTCAAAGATCTTGGTCAAAACTTGAATGGGACAATGGAGAGGAATTATAGGAGGTAAATCCTCCTCATTTACTACGCTGTCTTTCGAATATTCCTCCATCAGCTCGAAATGCAAACAGTCAAATCATGAGGACTAGAAGGCAGCCAAGCAAGTGAAAGTCAAAGCACCAGATTATCTCATGTTTGGGAGCTGAGCCTCCCTAATTTTAAGGAAGTTATTGGAGACTTCAAACATATAAGTAGAGAAGCCTAGGACCTCAGTAGGATTCGAACCTTTGATTGTAAAATTATACTTTATTGTTGAGTTGCAAGACTTGTGACAATTTTTTATGTAATCCATTGTTTTGATAATAAGAATGAGTTTTGTTTTGAGTCAGCACTGAGTTAACTCAAAGGGCTGAAGCTCTTGGGTTAGGTCCCAACCCTAGAAACTAAGACTCCTCTTTATTGTACATGTATGCAAGCATATATTCATGTTTTAATCAGTCATTTACCTAAGTAGCTACATTTCCATTACAACAGTGTAGCGTAGATTGGTTGTGTTTTGGTTTGCTTCCATTTGTGCCTTCTTTCAATTAGCAGGTTAGCAAGGAGAAAACGATCACCATAAGGATGTCAGTAGGTGTCTTGGCCTCACCTCATCCCTCTGGGACCATGAATTGAGGAAGAGACCCTTCAACAACCACAAAAACATAGATTTCTGGTTCTAGCATGAGCTTTGGAGTTTTTTGTCTTGATTCAGTACTTAGGTTCATTTCATCGTCATATTTTTCCATCACTCTCTTTCTGTAATAAGATCTCACTTGTATTCTCATTTCCTTCAACACTTTCTCCATGCATAATATATGCGGAAGCTAATAAATCATGTCTTAATTAGATTATGCTCATAGATTTCCTTGTCATCTAATCCATAAAAAACCTAACCAATCGCCATTAACCGCATGTCGCATATTCATTTCAATGTTTGACTTTAGGCGCTCCAAATCTCCACCATCGATCTGTTTTGCTTGATCCAACAAATATCGTGCAATCTTGCATGAATTATTGCATGACCAATACTCGACCGAGAGCATGCAAGAAAAGTGGTTTTCCCGTGCTACGTGTCACTCACTTAGGCTAATCACGTGAAATTTAGAAATACAACTTACAACTCTTAGGGCATGCGAGATACCACTTACCACCATTTCAATGTTTGACTTTAGGCACTCCACATCTCCACCATCAATCTGTTTCACTTGATCCAACAACCATCGCATCACCCACTAGCCAACTAGCTTGGTTGATCTCCACTATTGATCAATCCCATATGATCCAATGGCTATCACACAATCTTGTGCGAATTCTTGCACGGATTATATCCACCCGAGAGCATGCAAGAAAAGTGGTTTTATCATGCTATGTGTCACTCACTTAGGCTAATCGCGCAAAATTTAGGAATTCCACTTACAGCTTTGAGGGCGCGCAAAAAAATGCATACCACCTACGAAGACCGCTCCATCATTCCGCACATTTTTTCCTTCTGTGATCATGTGACTTAATGTAATCCATCCATCTATTCACTTAATCTCCGCGATAAGATCTCCGCCACTCATCTTTTGTCAATCTTATTCGTTGATTGATCCATCCATCTATTCACTTAATCCCCTGTGATAAGATCTCTGCCATTCATCTCCCATTAGTCATGTTCATCCATATATTCACGTAGTCTCCTGTGATAAGATCTTCATCACTCATCTTCCATTTTTATTGTTCGCTGATTGATCCAATGGTTCCTATGCATTGCTGCCTCATTACGTCCTCCCTTCGCTGATTTCGATCTTTGATTGCTTTTCCGCTTGACTCCTTCCTGAACTTTGTTCTGCATATCATTTAAACGATGCCACTTCTGAGCTTTAATTTGGTTATTCAATCAGACTCTAACACTATCTGATCATCAAAAAACCAAGAAAGTGAAAACAAATTTAGTCTAGTTTCCTTGCTTACACATTAGTTTGGTTTGATGCTCTTTACTTCTGTAACTTAAATAGAAGCATTAGGTTAGTGTTGATTTAGCAATTTTGCTTAGTATAGTTGTTTAAATGGTTAATTAGGATATGGTGCAATTTAGCATTACATGTTTTTTTCTTCATTACTGCAGTAGAGTAGGTCTCTTAGAATAGATTTTCTCTTCTTCCATCAAAGAATCAAGCTTTTTTTGACTCTATAGAAGTCTGGCTTGGAACCCCTGGGGTCTCTCGCATAAGTAAAGCTGGTAGCCCAGGAGTTGTAGCATCCTTGTTGCAATACTAGTGTTCATCACTTTTTGGTGTTGTTTCCGAGGAGGTGTCTGAGTAGAATGTGAGTACTACTTTCTTTTCTTCTATTTCTAGTCTACTTTCTTTTCTTCTATTTCTAGTCTCCAATTTTCTGCCATTAGTTTATTTATGCAAAAGTAATCTAGTAGCTTCCTTTCTTTCAGTTGTCATTATCTTCTTTCCTTTACATTCTGCAAGTAGAATTTCAATTCAACAAGTAGTGGTTTTTTTTTTTTTTCTTCTGTCAGTAGTTTTCATTCAATCAGCAATTTCATTTCTGTAAAGTACTTTCTAGCCTAAAAAAATCTTATAAAAGTCAACCCAAAAACATTTCCTTTCATGCCTCATAGGAATAGAGATAATTTAGGTAAATTCTTGCCAAATACCCCCATTGAATCCAATAGCCAACCTTCTCTCTTCTTCGGTGGTTGTGAACTGGAAGAACCTTTAGGTGAGAAACCTGACATATTTGAAGAACCTATAGGGAAGAAGAAGAAGAAGAACCCATTCCTACTGAACCAATGGCTAGAAACCAAAATGACAAAGGAAATAGAGAGAGAATTAAGGGTGCCTTCCCCATCAGGGAAACCAATGGGGACACTAAGATGAAGAATATAAGCCCCTCTGCTCTACCTCATTTCCATGGCCTAACCACAGAGGACCCTAACACTTTCTTATTTGAGTTTTTTGTTATATGCTAAACCTATGACTATACAGATGATGAGAAAAAGTTAAAACTATATCCATCTACCCTCAAGGATGCAGCATTGCAGTGGTTCATGGGTTTACCTGGAGATAGGATCACAACTTGGGCTCAGATGTAGTAAGCTTTGAACAACAAATATAGGGACTACTGTAGGTCAAAGGATACTAAAGAAGAGATTTTCAAGATGACCATCGGCCAGGATGAACCCTTAGAAGACTACGAAGAAAGGTTCTAGCTTAGTTACAAAAGGTCCAGGTGCACACTTGACCCCGAGTCACTAAAGTTGGTCCTGCTTAGAGGAGTAAGGGAAGATCTTCTAGATAACTTACACTTGTTAGCAGGAGGAGATATCTATCAATTACCCTATGAGGATATCAAGACTATCTTTAGAAACCATTCTAGGGCAGCTAGGAAAAAGGGTAGGAGTAGTCAACCTATGGCCAATACATCATCTTCCAACTCATCCCTCAAGGGTGAAATTGGAAATATGCTAGAAGATTTCAAAAGTGAGATGCTGCAAAAATGAACATCAAAATGAATCAAGAGGAAGCAGAGAAAGGCTTGGCCATATTTTGTCCTAGATGCACCGGGAGGCATCCTAGGAATGAATGTCCGTTGAACTGAATTGAGATTTGCTCTGTCTATGAAGAAAACCACTCTACAGACAAGTGCCCTTCTTTACCCGGACTTAAAGATGTATATCAAGGTGCTAAAGGGGTCAATGAGAAGCTTTGCTACATCAACCAAAGGAGACATCCTGGGCCTAGACGATACCAGGAGGGTATGCAAGGGTCATCCCATGCATATTACAAACCCAACCAAACCACAACTATACCTTCTTGGGGACCCCCTGCTCATCCTTCTTGGTATACACCCCCTCCTTGTTCTTTTGCATATCAGTATCATTCCCAACCAGCCAACCAGTCATTTCAACCTTATGTTCCACCACAACCTCAGTGGAATACCCCCGACCAGGGGTGGAGGCCCTAATACAACAATGCTCCAACTCTATTTCCTCCACCATCTACCCAACCACAACTCATACACTCCGCTCCACCCAAGCAACCCCAGATGCCTACCCAACCAAATCCAAACCCGAACAATAAGTAGGCTCAACAAGTATACAGTGGAGAGACATCATACCTAGCTTATGCTGTAGAAATATAGGAGATTAACCTAAGGTCTAGGAGAATTCTCTTGGATAACCAACATCCCTCTCCACATAGGGAGGTTGAGGAAGAAATACAGGAAGCAACCTTAAATTAAAGCAACCCTTTCCTGAGAGATTATCCCAACCACTCCAACCTACCCTAGAAGAAACTGAACTTCTGGGAGAATTGAAAAATCTATGTGTAAATATCTCCCTTCTCCATTTTTCTCCTTAATCAACTTAATGTAAATGGGAACATATTTTAATGTCATTGGGTAATTGTCTGACTTAATGTTGGGGCAGGTAATATGTTCGAAATAATTGGACCCTGGAAGCCCTGTAGTAGATGTGCACAACAATGGAACCATCGTCCCACACACTCTGGTTGATCTTGGGGCTGCCATTAATGTGATGACCAAGGACACCATGCTCAAGCTCAACCTCCAAGGGTCATTGAGGAAGACCACAACAGTTCTGCAACTTACAGATCATTCCACAATCACCCCTGAGGGAATTGTGGAGGATGTAATGGTCTACATTGACTCCTGGGAGTACCATGCAAATTTTCTAGTTCTCCACCCTAAGGCTAAGCTTACTAGTTACCCTCTCATCCTTGGGAGGTCATGGTTGGCCACAGCTGATGCCTAGATTAGTTGCAACGCTGGCAATATGACCATAAAAAATAAGCATATGTCCAAACAGTTAGTCTTATACCCTCCTACTCAACCTTCTCTAGAGCATGATTTACCTTTATGGTTGGAGGAGGAGGAAGAAGATGAAGTTTATGCAACCCAACTTTATGTTTTGGAAGAAACCATAGGAGGAGCAAGAAGAAGAGTTTTATTTAGCCCAACTTTATGCTTTGGAAGAAACCTTAGGAGGAGGATAGCAAGATGAGGATGACTTAATTGAACACTTGCTCCAAAGTCCAACTCCTAGTTCGTTACCATTAGAAGAAGACATAAGGGAAACCTAGAACAATCATCCAATTGAATTATTCTTGGCTAATTCCAACCCACTCTATGTCAAAACCATAGAATTTGGCCCAGAGAAAACTTTGAAAATTAATCCATCTCTTTCTGCTCTTGAAGAGGAAAAGCTATGCAACATGTTGAGAGAAAACCTAGAAGCCTTTGCTTGGAGTTACAAGGAAATGAAGGGAGTACACGCCACAGTGTGTACTCACCACATATACATCAAAGAAGGTTGCAAGCCAGTCCAGCAACCACAAAGGAGGATGGATCCAGCTCTTAAAGATGTAGTCAAAGAAGAACTGCAAAAACTGCTAGATGCAAGATTCATTTACCCTATCTCCAACAGTGAGTGGGTCATTCCTTTAGGGTTAGTTCCCAAGAAAAATGGTAAATGGAGGATTTGTGTCGATTACAAGGAGTTGAACAAAGCCACAAAGAAGGATCATTTCCCCTACCCTTCATTGACCAAGTTCTAGATGGCCTAGCAAGGAAGAAGTTCTTTTCTTTCCTAGATGGATTCAGTGGGTACAACCAAATCCATATCTGCTCAAAAGACCAAGATAAGACCACATTCACCAGTCCTTGGGGTACTTATGCCTATAGTGTCCTTCCTTTTGGCCTGTGCAATGCTCTTTCCACTTTCCAGAGAGAAGTCTTGAGTATTTTTGCTGAATTAGTACATGATACGGTGGAAATTTATATGGATGATTTTACACCTTATGGCTATGATTTTCAAGAAGCCCTGACTAACCTAGGCAAAGTATTGCACAATGCATTGAAATGAACCTATCTCTCAGTGCAGAAAAATGTGAATTCTTAATGACTAAAGGGACCATGCTAGGTCATTCAATATCTCAGCAAGGACTGCAGGTAGACCGAAACAAAATCGGAATCATCCAAAGGGTCCCACCTTCTTAGAAGTAGAGGGTTGTGAAGAGTTTCTTGGGGTTAGCTAGATACTACCAAATTTTCATAAAGGACTTTAGCAAGTTGGCCTCTCCTTTATTTGGGTTGTTGGCCAAAGATTATGAGCCTATATGGTCAAAAAGTTGTGAAGAGGCCTTAGACATTTTAAAGGGTGAGTTAACCACTGCACCAATTCTTCGAGGCCCAAACTAGGCCCTCCCTTTTCATATTCATGTTGATACCTCACACAAAGCCATAGGAGCATCCTTAGGTCTGATAGAGGAGAAATTTCCCTATGCCATCTATTTTATCAGTAAGAACCTATCAAAGGCTAAGCTAAACTATATTGTGACCAAAAAGGAACTTCTAGATGTTGTGCATTTATTAAACAAATTTAGGCATTACATTACAGGCTACCAAACATTTGTGCATATTAACCATGCTGTAATCAGATATTTAATGAACAAACTAGATGTGAATGTTAGAATTATAAGATGGTTGCTTTTATTACAACAATTTGATCTAACTATTGTTGATAAGCCTGGTAAGGAAAATGTTGTTGCAGAATTTCTATCTAGGATGAATCTCCTTGCAGGTGAAGAAGGAATGGTTGATGACCAGTTACCAGATGAGCATTTGTTTGCTATTTCAGTTCTCTCCCCATGGTTGGCTAATATAGAAAACTATTTGGTATCAGCACGGTTCCCACCAAACTTGCCCTCTAGAAAAAAGAGCAAGATAGTCAGGAAAAGCTCCCCCTTCACTTGGATTGGGGGCAATCTTTTCAAACTTGGCCCAGATCAAATCTTGAGAAGGTGTGTAAGGGAAGAGGAAGTTTTTGACATCCTTCTAACCTGTCATGATGGGCCTTGTGGAGGTCACTTTGCATCAAAGAGTACAACATTCAAAGTTTTACAAGCGGGTCATTATTGGCCCACTCTTCATCAGGATGTGAAAAAGTACATTAGTCAGTGTGATCGGTGCCAAAGGATGGGAAAGCCCACTCCAAGAGATGAAATGCCCCTACAACGTCAAGTGACTTTTGAGCCATTTGACAAGTGGGGCATGGCCTTCATTGGGCATATCAACCCTCCTTCAAAGAAAAAACATTACATTATTGTGTGCACTGATTATTTGACTAAGTGGGATGAAACCAAGGCGATTAAGGCAACAACAAAAGAGAATGTGGTTGAGTTCCTAAGGGAGAATGTATTCTACAAATTTGGGTACCCTAGAGAGCTAGTCACAGACCAAGGTAGCTAGTTTACCTCCAACATGATTAAAGAACTGCTCAGCCATCACAAAATCAAGCATAGAACCTCCACTCCTTATCATCCACAAGCTAATGGGCAAGTGGAGGTGACCAACAGGGCACTTGAGAGCATCTTAACCAAGGTAGCAAGCAGAAGCAGGAAGGATTGGGCAGAGAGACTAGTTGAGGCCACTTGGGCCTATAATACAACATGGAAGACCACCATTGGATTTACACCCTATGATCTAGTCTATGGGAAAAAAGCTTTGCTATCCATTGAGGATGGAAACACAACTAGATTTCGATCTTAGTCATGCACAAAAAGAAAGATTGTTCCATTCGAATGGCTTGGATGAATTCAGAATGCAGGCCCTCCTACATATAGAGATAGTTTAGTTTCAGAGGAAGATTTGGCATGATAGACATATTAAAGAGAAGCAATTTCAAGAGGGAAATTGGGAATTTTTATATGATTCTAGGTATAAAGACTTCAAGGGCAAGCTAAGAACAAGATGCCTCAGACCTTATGTGGTGGAAAGATGCCATGATAAGGGTTCAGTGAAAATCAGAACTATAGATGAAGAAGCCATTACATTGCTTGTTAATGGACACCGATTGAAAATGTACAAGAGGCCTTTATCAAAACAAGAGTTCATTGACAATATTAATAAGACAGTGATGATGGTGGAGCAAGTTCCAGCTCCTCCCTCATCAGGTCATTGGAAAAAGAAAAAAGAAAAAAAATAAGGATTCAGGTGAAAACCTCGTGAGGTAGCCCAATGATGAAAAAAAAGGGAAAAAGAATAAGAAGATCCCTGGGTGAGAACCTTCCTTGAGGCGCCCAGGGAAAAAATCTAGGGTGAAAACCTCTATGAGGCAGCCTAGGTGTTTTTCAAGAAAAAAAAAAGAGAAAAAAAAGATGTAATTGTTATTTGCAGGTGGATGAGAAAGACAGTGAAGAAGAAAAAAGAGGATCCAAATGGAACCCTACCTCACACATATCCATCTCCTCCACTCCTTACCATGCATCACTCCATCATTTCTATCATTTTCCACTCCACATCTTCAATTTAGGTGAAGACAGTGTTTTCTACAGGATCCCCTATATTCCTACAGGATCCCCCGAAAACCTACAAGAAGAAATCCAAGGGTGAATGGTAGGTTGGTTAGGTCCTGTAGTAGCCTATCTAATCCAGGTGACTCCAGAGACACACACAGGACAAAGAGGGTCAAGAAGGGTCAAAAATATAAGTGTTTGGATTATTCTTTAACTAGGTTCATGTTAAATATCTCATCGTCATGATCACCGTGGTGTGAATGGTTCGTCAATCTGAGTCCGGATGAGGAAGATAGAGGCAGTCAAATTTTTGGTTGACTTTTGCTGATTGGGTAGGCTTAATGGAGACACAATTGAGAATTTTTCTGACGGACGGAATCTGGCCAACTTCGGCCGGATTCTAGGTGGAATTGTCGCCTTGTTAAAAAGTCTCCTTCGGTCCAAATTTTGGATTTTCAAAAAAGGCATATTGTTTTAAAAAAAACAAAAATTATTAAAAAAAGGGGGTGGTGGGCCACCAAGCCCGCCACCCAAATCTTTATCACATGACATATTATGGATGGGCGGGCCACTACCCCTAGCCCCTCCCCCCATACCACTGGAACCATTACACAATACAAAATTTTAGGTGGTGGGCCAGCCCTTGGGGCACAGACCCAACCACAACCCATTAAACAAACATCGCCCACGTGAACGTTGATGAGGGGTCATTGGAGCGAAGGTGAGGTGGGTGAACCCAACCCGACCTCCCTTCCAATTTAAAGTTCTGTTATGTAAAAAAAGGGAGGGTGCAGGGTTTGTCTGCTCGACCTCCTCCATAACAAATGGATCTCATACCAATCCGCCTAAACGGAATTTCTTGTTTAATCCTCCACAAGAAATTATATAAAATTTCATTTGCATAGTGCGTTGAGGTAGCATGGAGGAACCAGGAGTGAGCATGGAAATCAAGGTGATTTTTTAATTAATTTATTTGTAGGTGGAACCATGATTGAGCGAAATTTCCACGAGGGTAAATTTTTTGCAGAGTCCAAATTGGACAAATTTTATGTCAATCTTAGTGACATGAACTCGATGGCGCAGTCATTTTCTCGATCTGAGAAACAAATTTGTAGAGGACCCAGAGGAGGGAATCTTTGAGGAATCTAGGGGGAATATAAAAGATTCCTTGAGCCCTAGATTTCCACTTTCTCAGAATTCATAAATTTGACAGTCTATTTTGCACTATTCGACGCCACAAATCTGATGGTGTGTTTAGATTTTCCATTTTCTCATTTCATTTTTCAGCCACTTTTCTAAGTGGAATGCAGGTGTCAACATTCATGTGTGAGCAGTGATTTCCATGCGATTTGACATAGTGAGATTGATGGTGAAACTAGCTTTAGCAATTTGACATCCTTTTATTTAGATGGCCCAAGGATGTGAGGTATATGAAGTGTGTTCATGTACTTATTTTTGCTATGCATCGTGCTGCACAAATCTGTGTTTGATGTTTGATGTGGGATCTTGTTTCCTTACTTGTTTTATGATTCCTGCTTGTGATGCAGAATCATTTGTGGGATGTACTTGTTGTCATGATTCTTCATGTTTTATTTGAGATCCCTTTGTTGTATGTTGATGGGATACTCATGTGTTACCATGTATGTTTGCACTGAGATCCATTTTATGCCATGTTGGCGGGATGCTCATTATCATGCATGAGTTTGCGTCATACTGATAGGAGTCCTTTTTGTGACTGAGAGTTCCTGTAGCAGAAAATCTATTGGATCCACTCCTGTGTGAGGGAATTTTCCTTGTATGATAGCGACATCATCTCTTATGTAAAACATCTCTATTGATAGCACTTAATGCAGCGAGCTACACCATCTAGACACCGAGGCCCGAAGATGTCCCTCCTGGATGAACTTTGTTATCAACGACTTATGTTTTCATGTGTTGATGAATGTCATGTTCCTCTTGTTTACATCATGTACATGTATTCATTTATGTTCTTATAAAGATGTAATTTAACACATCACGAAAGTAAAAGGTCTTGGAAGGGTCCTCTGTCACACTCGGACTCAGATCAAGTGGTATCAGAGCGGTCTTTGCATGGATGTGAATTGCAAGCGTGAACAATGGAATGTACAACGATAGAGGATGAAAAAGAAATGTACGAGACCATGCTCAAAATTTCCAAAAGGGTGGAAATAATGTATGAAACTCGACAGAAAGATATAAAGGGAAAGGAGAGATTGCAGCTTTAGTTGCAAGCCACAGAAGAGGCCATGGAAGAACTGAAGGGCAACAACCAAAATATTCAAACAGAGAATGTTGAATTGAAGATGCTCCTACATGAAGAGAAAGAGGAGAAACAGAGTTTGATACAACAACTGCAAGCTAAGGACGTGGCCTTGAAAGAGTTGCAGTGTGATCCATGTGAGGTAAAATGTAATTCCCTGAATTCATGTATGTGTCCTAATGATGCTTTCGCTATTTTTGAAAATCATACCATAAGAATTGGCTCCAAACTATTGAAGAGAATGGGGTGTGAAGGAAAAGGCTTGGGAATCAATGGCTAAGGCATTGTCAACCCCATCAAAGTAGAGGGATTACCGTGTTGAACAGGACTTGGGTATGTCAGAAAGGAAGTTGGGGAATGCACCATGACAGTTAGCAAACCACCAACAATAGATGATGAGCAGCCCTCACCAGTTCTTTCCAAATCGACAGAGGAGGTAAAAGATGTTGATTTTATTTCGGTTTCGTCATCACATAGTATGATTTCTGTTGGAGGTGTAGATCCCAATTACAGGGACAAACATGAGGCTCCTTACTAGGATGAGGCACGAGGAGGAAGAAAAACTTGGTGTTAATAACCCAGGCATAACTCAACCATTGGAGGTTATGCAGAGACCTCAATTTGCAGGCTTGAGATACACCAAAGGAGAATGCTCAAAGGTGTTAGATTCTTCCGATACATCATTGAAATCATCGAGGAAAGAGAATGATGGGAACACATCCCCATCATTCCAGGGTAGTGCCCATGGCAGGGAAAGAGTTGAGGCAAGCTCTCATCACCATAATTACATCAGAAATGGCAAGGAGAGATATAACCAGTTTCGACATTCAAATGTTCATTTCGATTATAATCATGTTGTTAATGATGATTGTAAAACATGGCATCAAAAAACATGTACCTTTTGTGGATTACATAACCATACATTTTCCAAGTGTTGGAAAAGAATGTCAGCACACAAAAGGATGAGGCGTGAAAGTCCCTCTTAATAGTAGGTAAAGAAACATGTTAAGCAGATTTGGAGGAAGAAGACCTATTGCAGTCATTGCGACAGAAGTGGCCATCAAAGAGCCACATGTTTGAGGCTCCATCCAGAGTAGCACCTTAAAGACAAAGTGTTGATGCATGAACCAAATGAAATAGTTGTTCGACCAGCAAAACCACCACAAGGGGATCACCCGTTCATCTTGATAAGTGAGAAATGGTTTTTAGAGTCTGGTCTTATTTTGAGTTTGTTGACACCTAATTAGAGGGGTTGAGTGTACAACTGAAATTAATGTAAATAAATAATATAGAAGACAGAGAGTCATCGGGAGATGGACCGAACAGTCACTCCCTCTTGTATATAATAATGAACAACCTGAATGAATAACAACATTTGATTTGAGTTACCTCTTGGTCTCACATGGTATCAGAGCAAGCACCATTTTTTTGCTTCTTGTTTAATTTGTAACTCCTATTCTGTCTTGCCTTTTTTTTGCATATTTTGCAGGCTGACATCTCTATCAAATCCTTGCAAAATCTCATTTGTTATTTAATACATTCATTGAAGTGCATTGCATTGGAGCTAGCTATTGAAGCCGAAGGTGCTGTAATGACTGGGATTTCCTCCTGCTCTGAGTATGGTATATATACCTTTTCACATTGAAGAACCATATATCCTTTTTCGTATTCATATATATCCATTTTCATATTCCCTTGAGTCAGATCTCAAGTGTTCTAAACCTATATATAAATATCGGCAGGTCCGTTTTTTAATCGCATATCGCAAATCTCTTGCCTTGATTAATACCGCTGCATGTTTGCAATCATACCCTTCATTAAACCCGCTTGGACATAGTTCCTGTGGTTTCACTTTATCTGGCTCATTCTCCACCATTGATCTCAACCTCCAGATCTGACGGTTGACATTGATTTTGGGGGGACCACTTGCACGATGGTTACCCACCTGAAAAGTACCTTTTAGTCTCCACCATTGATCATAACCTCTAGATCCAACGGTTTATAGCGATTTCACGTGCATTATTTGCATGAGAGTTACCCGCCCGAAATGAGCGGTTTTTCTCTCTCCCCTAGTCGTTACGTGTCAACCGCTTAGTGGAATCAGGCGCTCCCCCTCTCTATACCACTTACCATTTTTTATCCGCTCGAAATCCCGCTTATCACTTTAAAACCACCCTTAGTCTTGGTTAACGCCCCGACTTGTTTTCTTGTGATAACCATTGATCGCTTACCATCGACGACCCTCCTCCATCCATCTCCTATGTTCATCTCCTCCATCCATCTCCTCCGTCCATCTCCTCTGCTCATCTCCTCTGCTCATCTCTGCTGTTCATCTCTTCCATACATAGCAACAAAAGAACTACAACTACAGTTAGACTCTAATATTCGAATGTTACAATGCATTCAATTATATCTATTGTGGGAATAGTTCTCAATAGAAAGGAGAATTACCCTAAATGGTCGCGGAAAATCCAACACACTCTCATTTTTAATGAACTATGGAAAGGAGTGTGTGTTGGTGAAGGAGACAAGGCGCCAGTCCAACCTACCTTAGACAAAGAGCTCGCCATTTGGGAAAATAAGAACAACAAAGCCTATGCATTGATTGCAGCCTCAGTAAGTGAAGAGGTGAGTCAACACATTTTGCCATTTTCAAATGCATTCAAAGCCTTACAAAATTTTAAGGAACTCTATGACTCACACTCTGCACTTGAATTTGTTCAACTCATGATTAAACTCTTCACTCTTGAATTACAAAATAATGATCCTCTTGCTCTTGCATCCGAAGTAAAATCTATAATGCATGATGTCAAAGTGACTAAGGTTGAATTGGATATTCCTCTGATCGCTTTTCTCAAGGCTATTTATCCTACTTACTCCAATTATCTTGAGCCATTGCAAGAAAATGGAAATCTCAAAGATATTACCTTTGACTCCCTTGTGAAAAAATTTGTTGAAAGAGAGAAAGCTTTTGGAAAGAAGACAACCCCTTAATCTTCTGAATAGGATGTGTTCCTTGCTCATAAAGAAAAGAATCTTGCCCAAGATTCTTCCAGTGGAAGAGGTGGTTGAAGAGGAAGAGGAAGATATTTCAAAGGCAGAGAGGAAGACACTCTCAAGGAGAAAAGTCATATTTGCACTGCATATGTTGTAAAAGAAATGGATCACATGATGCTTCCACATGCAAGTTACCTTGGGACAAAATTGAGCAACAAAGAAACCAACCCAAAGGTAAAACTAATGACAAAAACAAAGGTAAAGCACCTAAATCCACTCATTATGTTTTGGCACAATGTAATATTTGAGTAAATGAAGACTTATTTAATGCTTCACTTGCTTCTTTGAAAAATGATTAGTTGCTTGATTCAGGAGCAACTTGCCACATGACTCATAGAAAATATTTTTTTGAATAATTTCCTGACAATGTTGATGGAGCACTATACTTTTTAGACCAATCAAAAATCAAGCCATCAGGGCTTGGCACAATCAGGCTTAAATTGCTTGGTCTTCCAGACTTTCTTTTGCGTCATGTTCTATATCTCCCGCAGCTAAGGAGAAACTTGTTGTATTTGGTCCAAATCCACCAGCAAGGTCACTCCATTCATATGTTTGATGGAAATCTTGAGGTGAGAAAAGCATCTGACCACTCACTTGTCATGAGGGGGATAGAAGAAGAAAGGCTTCTCAAGATGCAGGATACCTCTGCTTGTGCACAACATTTCTCATACAATTCTCATTATGAAGAAGGTACACTTCCATCAAGTTTATTATGGCATGCTAGATTTGGACATTTGACCTATGACAACCTCCGCTTGTTGAAGAAAAATGGTGTTTCTAGTTTGCCTACAATTCTTAGAAATCTTAAGCAATGTGATGCTTGCATTCTAAGAAAGCATAGCAAACAGTCCCTTCATGATTCACACTCCAGAGAACATAGAAAACTCGAACTCATTCATTCAGATTTGTGTGGTCCAATGCTTGTTTCTTCTGCAAATGGAAATAAATATATGATGACATTTATTGATGACTACACCAGAATGTGTTGGGTTTATTTATTAAAGAACAAATCTGATGCTTTTCAAATATTCAAGAACTTTCATGCATGGATTGAAAATGATGCACAATCTCATATTGGCTCTATTCGCACTGATAATGGAAAATAATACACTTCAAATGAATTTGAAAACTATCTTCACCAACATGGGATCAAACATCAAAAAATTGTGCCTTATAATCCCCAACAGAACGATGTAGCTGAAAGAATGAATAGGACAATCTTAAATATGGTATGCTCCATGTTGTTCTTAAAAAATTTAAAAATGATGTTTTGGGCTAATGCGGTTCTATGTGCTATTTATATAAAGAATATATGTCCATCTAATGCTATCAGAAACAAGTCTCCTTATGGAATGTGGTATGGGCACATTCCTTCGGTAAAGCATCCCAGGGTCTTTGGTTCCACCTGTTATGACTTGATACCAAAGGCACATAGAAACAAACTTGGTGCAAGAAGTCGTAAGTGTATCTTCCTGGGGTATTCAAACACCTCCAAAGCATACCATCTCTATGATGAAGTCAAAAAAATGTTTGTTGTATCTAGAGATGTAATCTTTCTTGAATCATCCAAAATTGACAATGTTGTTGAAAGGAAACTTGATTGCTTGGATAGATTCAAAAATGCAAAATCATTTCAAGAATTTGATAATCAGATTCCACATCTTAAAGGGGGGATTCCTATTCTAGATCAACATGTGGAATCTTCTTTTGAAGAACTCTTTCACCTACATGAAACTCCAACAACGGATGATACTTTGAGTGATGTGATTGACAGAATTGGGAGACTCAATCTTGATTCAGTCCCAACTCAATCAACGGAGCAGCCTGGACAATTTAAGAAAGGTCCCCTAAAGTGGCTGACAAAAACAATTGAAAGTGTTCATCTTGATGAGGTTGGAAAGACAGGAACTAGAAATTCAAACCGACAAAATGGAGGTGATGTAGATGACTCTTATTCACCTGTTGATATGGATATTCCTTATGATTGTGAATTGAATTTGTCTACAAATTTTGAACCAACTTCCTTCAAAGAAGCTACTTCTCATGATGAATGGAAAGAAGTGATGCAAAAGGAGTATGATGCCCTGATAAAAAATGACACTTGGATGCTGGTTGATCCTCCATTAGGAACTAAACCAATTGGCTGCAAGTGGGTCTACAAGAACAAGTATAAAGCTGATGGCTCACTTGACAAGCACAAAGCTAGGCTTGTGGCAAAAGGAAGGGGTTGATTATGAGGGGACTTTTCCCCCATAGCAAAATGGGCTACCATCCGGACACTCTTTGCCCTAGCAACTCAGAACAGTTGGAAATTCCATCAAATGGATGTAACAATTGCTTTCTTGAATGAAGATCTAAAAGAAAATGTTTTTATGTCCCAGCCTGAAGGATTTGTTGTGAAAGGCCATGAACATAAAGTATGCAAACTTGTGAAATCCTTATATGACCTCAAACAATCACCACGAGCCTGGTATGAAAAACTGACTGAGCATCTTCTGAAACTCAATTTCAAACATTATGATCTTGATGATGCAACTTTGTTTGTAAATAAAGTTAGAAAAACAATTGTATATCTTGTGGTATATGTAGATGATATTTTGATGATAGGGAACAATGAAAGCTACATTGCATCCATAAAGAAGGAATTGAAGAAAGGTTTCGAAATGACTGATTTGGGCTATGTTCATTACTATCTTGGTATTGAAGTAACTCAACATTCGAAGTCCATGTTCCTTTCTCAAAAAAAGTACATTGGAGATTTGTTGAACAAGTTTGGCATGACTGAATGCAATCCTCTGACTACTCCAATGGAACAAAACTTAAAGCTCACATCCATTGAAGGAAAATAATTTGAGGATGCAACAAAGTATAGACAACTTGTAGGAAGTCTCAAATACTTAGCTACTACCAGACCAGACATTTCATTTGTTGTTGGAATCCTCTCCATATGTATGCAAAAGCCTTGTGAGGGTCATTGGTCTACTGCAAAAAGAGTTCTAAAGTACTTAAAGGGAACTCAAGACTTTGGAATCAAGTATACACAGGTGGGTGACTTCAGCTTGATTGGATACTTTCATTTAGACTTCAATGGAGACAAAGAAACTGGGGTATCTACTTCAAGTTATGCTATGAGTCTTGGATCAGGAGTTGTCTCTTGGAGATCACACAAACAATTAGTTCCACCAGATTCCACAATAGAGGTAGAATATGTGGTAGAAGCTGAGGAAACAAAATAAATTGTTTGGCTCAGGAAAATTCTTGAAGATTTGCAGGTAAAACAAGTACAATCGACTCCACTCATGATTGACAATACCTATGCAATAAAGTTGGCCAAGAACCCAAAGTTCCATGATAAAAAAAAGCACATCAATACTAAATATCATCTGATTCAACATCATGTTGAGGCCAAAACAATCCATCTCCATCATTTTTCCACTAATGAGCAAATTGCAGACATCTTCACCAAAGCACTTGGAAGAGAAAATCTTGAAAGATTCAGAACGATGCTTGGACTCACCAAAATCCCTTCAAATTAAGGGGGGAAATGTTGACACCTAATCAGGGGGATTGGGTGTACAATTGTAATTAATGTAAATAAATAATATAGAAGATAGAGATTCATCGGGAGATGGACCGAACAGTCACTCCCTCTCGTATATAATAATGAACAACCTGAATGAATAACAACATTTTGATTTGAGGAGTTACCTCTTGGTCTAATAGAGTTGCATGATAAACTATGAAAGTGATGTCGTGTTTCCATCACCTGTTAAAACAAAATAGTGTTTGGCCTTATCCTTGTAAATCATGTGTTGCAGTGATAAAGTGTTTTCCATCACTTGTTGAAGTAACAATGATATGTTGGCCTTGTTTTCATAGTTGGGGTATTGCATCCATCTTAATGTAAAATTGACCACCAAGTATGTGTTATAAACTCGTGGCAAGTACGGGATGCTTAGGTCATTTGTTTTTCATGAAAATCAAGCATATAATTTGCAAAACCATGTACTAGAGGTTGTAGGTGTTGTCTCATCACTTAAGGCTCCGAAGAACAAAGGTGAAGGAGAGGGAAGCGAGACCATTCAGGATGCTCATGATGCAAACAAGGTACAGAGAAGTTGCAGATTATTTTTCATGATTTTGGAGGACCAAAAGCTCCTCAATGGGGAGGATTGATCTAGGTGGCTCTAGAGACACACAGGGGACAAAGAGGACTCAGGAAGGGGAAAAGATCAAAGTGTTTGGATTATGCTCGAATTAGGTTCATGTTAAAGATCTCCTCGTCGTGATCACGGTGATGCAAATGGTTCATCCATCCAAGTCCAGATGAGGAAGATAGAGGCAGTCAAAGTTTTGGTTGACTTTTGCTGACTGGGCAGGCTTAATGGAGACACAATTTAGAATTTTTCTAACACACGGAATCTGGACAACTCTGGACGGATTCCAGGCAAAATTGTCTCCTTGTTAAAAAGTCTCCTTCGGTCCAAATTTCAGATTTTCAAAAAAGGCATATTGTTTTTAAAAAAACAAAAAATATTAAAAAAGGGGGTGAAGAGCCACCAACCCTGCCACCCAAATCTTTATCACTTGTCATATTATGGAGGGACGGGCCACTACCCTCGGCCCCTCCCCTCGTAGCATGGGAACCATTACACAACGCAAAAGTTTAGGTGGTGGGCCGACCCTTGGGGCACGGACCCAACCACAACCCATTAAACAAACACCGCCCACCTGAACATTGATAAGGGGCTACTAGAGCGAATGTGAGGTGGGTGGGCCCAACCCGACCTTCCTTCCAATTTAAAGTTTTGTTATGTAAAAAAAGGGAGGGGGCAGGGTTTGACCACCCGACCTCCTCCATAACAAACGAATCTCATACCAGTCTGCCTAAACAACATTTCTTATTTAATATGCCACAAAAAATTATATAAACTTTCATTTTCACAGTGCGCTGAGGCAGCATGGAGGAACTAGGAGCGGGCATGGAAATCAAGGTGATTTTTTTAATTAATTTATTTGTAGGTGGAACCATGATTGAGTGAAATTTCCAAGATGGTAAAATTTTTGCAGTGTCCAAATTGGACAAATTTTACGTCAATTTTACACCTCTCAAATGACACGAATCTGATGGCGTAGCCAGTTCCCTGATCTGAGCAGCAAATTTGCAGAGGGCCCGGAGGAGGGAATCTTTGAGGAATCTAGGGGGAATATAAAAGATTCCTTGAGCCCCAGATTTCCACTTTCTCAGAATTCATAAATTTGACAGTCAATTTTGCACTATTTGACACCAAAAATCTAATGGTGTGTTCATATTTTCCATTTGCTCATTTAATGTTTCGGCCGCTTTTCTAAGTTGAATGCAAGTGTTAGCATTAATGTGTGAGCAATCATTCCATGTGATTTGATGCAGTGAGATCGATGATGCGACTAGCTTCAATAGTTTGACATCCTTTTCTTTAGATGGCCCAAGGATGTGAGGTATATGCATTGTGTTCATGTACTTCTTTTCTTTATGCATCGTGTTGCACAGATCCATGTTTGATGTTTGATGTGGGATCTTGTTTCCTTACTTTTTTTATGATTCCTGCTTGATGTGATGCGGAATCATTTGTGGGATGTACTTATTGTCATGATTCATCATGTTTTATTTGAGATCCCTTTGTTGTATGTTGATGGGATACTCATGTGTCGCCATGTATGTTTTCACTAAGATCCATTTTATGCCATGTTGGTGGGATTCTCATTATCATGCATGAGTTTGCATCATACTGATAGGAGTCTTTTTTTTTACTGGGAGTTCTTATAGTAGAACATCTATTGGAGCCACTCCTGCGTGAGGGAGTTTTCCTTGTATGATAGCGACATCATCTCTTATGTACATCATCACTATTGACACAACTTAATGCAACAACCTACACCATCTTGACACCGGGGCCTGGAGATGTAGTCCCTCCTGGACGAACTCCATTATCAACAACTTATGTTTTCATGTGTTGATGAATGTCATGTTCCTCTTCTTTACAACATGTACATGCATTCATTTCTGTTCTTTTAAAAATGCAATTTAACACATCACGAAAGTAAAAGGTCTTCGAAGGGTCCTTTGTCACACTTGGACTTGAATCACTATCCCACAGAATATCAATCATCAGCTATAGGTCTTCACTAGGATGATCCAGGAGCTCCAGACAACAGATAACAGACATCAGACAACAGACAACAGAGAAGGAAGAAGAATGACCATGCAACAAATAAGCAACACAACGCCTTTGATCTTCGACAACTGAAGCATGACATCAAGACCACAGGTAAGTATCTCACTCACTCACTCATATGCATCATGTGATCAAAAGTTGTAAGGCTTACAAGGTAGTTGGTTTATAAGTGAAAAGGTGGCTAGTTTACTTGGCCACCTTCGACAAAGCAGACAGTCAGGTGGCAAAAAGGAAATTAGTTTTAAAAGCAAAAGAGAATGCAAGAGTCTGAAAACAATGATTTATTTTTGATGGCATTCAAATCCAACGTAAGATGGGGCCCCAACCCATATTAAAGTTTGAGCAATAACACAAGATTTAAGTAAGTGTGGATTCAAGAGGCAGATAAAGTGCTCTGCAGGGGAGCAACGAGCATGAGTTATAACTCAGTCTCAACCCCCATAGTTGACCATGACGTCAAGGTGTTTGATCGAGATCTACGGCCTAAGATTATTGTGGGGGGGGTTCAAGCCTGATGAACATCCCGTACACTCCCTACCCCCGCTATGGGCCACCCCAATTGCTCCACTCCATCTCATCTCCTCCATGTCATTCACCACCCTCATTCATTATCGTCCACCTCATTCACCTACCCCATCACCTCATCTACCATTCCATAGATACAGTGTTGTTTATGGCTACCATTTTAGGATGCTTGAAGAATTAAGATTTGGGGTAGAAAAACCAATTCACCAAAGACTCAACATACCCTATTTCTTGATGAAATCACTCATAGACTCCAGCAATAAAGTAAAGAAAGGGAATCCCCAAAAATTAGCTCACCATGGGTTGATCAGGATCCTCGTTGAGGATGCCCTACAAAACCTCAAGATCCCTATAACATGGTCAGTCTTCAGAGACTTACCAATAGAGGATGACATCAAAACCCTCACCTATGATGTTAGTCCTTTTGTCAATGAGGAGGAGGCAAAACAAGAAGAAGAATATACAGAGCCAGATGGGGATGAGATGGATGAAGAAAAAAACTAATACATAGGAACATGATGAAGCAGGAGAATAACAGGGGGATGATGTTGAAACAGAGGAGGAAACGAAAGAAGAAACTAATGGAGATGAGAAAGAACAACAATAGGAAGAAGATAAGAAAAATAGAGAGGAAGAAAGCATTGAAATAGAAGGGGAAGAACACAAGGAGGAGTCACCTAGGGTGCCTCCAGAGGCCCCTAAGAAGGAGGCAGTATCCGCCCTCACTACTCTCAGCAACCCAGTCAAGCAAAAAGGGAAAAGAAGGAGGCAAACCCCTATGTATTTCAAAACAAGAAAGAGCACAAGAATCAAACAAGGGAAGCCACAAATATCAACAAAATTCCTTATTGAGATTGAATATCCCGCTACACCAAGGGACATAGAATCAATAATGAGAGATCAACTTGAGAGGGAAAATGCATGGCTGAGAGGACAGTTGCGGGAAAGGGAAAAAAACTAGCATGTATGGCTAGCCTCTCTTTGGAGGCCATCTAGTGTAGGATGCCAGCTAAATCCTATGCTCTTTACCTCAGAGAACAATGGTTGCAATTTCATATTAAAACACTAGCACAAAGGGGCACCATGCCATTTTAGGACTACAAGAAGTCTATTGATATTTGTGATCAAAGTACACTTGAGGATAGAGAAAACATGGTTGATTGTTACTTACACAACAAGGCCCTTACATACATGAATGTTTGGGATCCTAATGCTGAGCTAGGAGATCTACAATTAATGGCTTTGGCATAATCGATGAACCATGAGAAGTGAAGGGCTGTAGAGATGAAAAGAATATTGGCCAAAGAGCAAAATGAACCTCTTTTCATCAGAGCTGAACAATCAAATCCCATGGCCCTAATCAGCAACCATAATCTAATTGCAAATGATCCTCAGCTAGCACCAAGATATCTTACTGCCCAAGAGCAAGCATTTTCACATTTTGAGGATATGTTTAGGCTGCTAGGAGATGATAGTATACATGCCTGCTTCAGGACATGGAACATACTACCACACAGCTTGAAGATCAGAGAATATCACTCCCCTCAAAGGTTGAGAGAGGCACTCAACAAGACACCTATGTATAAGAAATCAATGCAAAGGTTGAAGGCCAATTGGATAGGCCTAAAACTCAGTCCCCCACTACTCCTAGGGATGCTAGAAGGGAGAAATGAAGAAGAGGAAAAGAGGCAGTGGGAAGAAGTAGAAAGGAAAGCAGGCTTCTATGAACAAGAAAAAGAGACCACAGCAAAGGCATGGGATGTTCGAGAGGCTACCAAAGCCATGAAGGACATGGAAATTGACTAAGTTGCTCAGAGGATGAGCAACACTTTTAGTAGGGGGTGATGATGAGCCTCATCATTGGGTAATTACATGGGCCTTAATTCACCTCCTAGCTTAGTCAAACCAACTATTCTCACAACTTATTGCATACTTTTGATTATATTTTTGTTTATGAGATGAGTTAGAGTTGGATATTTTGCTTTGTGGTCTAATGTGCATTTAATGCATGATTAAAAAATAAAAGAAAGGAATTTTGGCAAAGACCTTGGTCAAAAATCGAATGGGACAAGGGAGAGGAATTATAGGAGGTAAATCCTCCTCATTTACTACCCCTCCACTTGAATATTCCTCCATCAGCATGGAGTGCAAACAGCCAAAACATGAGAACTAGAAGGCAGCCGAGCAAGTGAAAGTCAAAGCACTAGTTTATCTTGAGTTTGGGAGTCGAGCCTCCCTAATTTTAAGGAAGTAGTTGGAGACTTCAGACCTATAAGTAGAGAGGCCTAAGACCTCAGTAAGATTCAGACTTTTGATTGTAAAATTCTACTTTATTTTCGAGCTACAAGACTTGTGACAGTTTTTTATGTAATCCATTATTTTGATAATAAGAATGAGTTTTTTTTTTAGCCAACACTGAGTTAACTCAGAGGGCTAAAGCTCTTAGGTTAGGGCCCAACCCTAGCAGCTAATGCTCCTCTTTATTATACATTTATGCTAGCATAGGTTCATGGTTTAATCATTCACTTGCCTAAGTAGTTGCATTTCAATTACAATAGTGTAGCATAGATTGGTTGTGTTTTAGTTTGCTTCCATTTGTGCCTTCTTTCAATTAGCAGGTTAGAAAGGAGAAAAACATCACCACAAGGTTGTCAGTAGGTGTCTCGACCTCACCTCCTCCCTCTAGGACCATGACTTGAGGAAGAGACCCTTCAACAACCCCAAAATCATAGATTTCTACTTCTCACATGAGCTTTGGAGTTTGTTGTCTTGATTCAGTACTTAGGTTCATTTCATTGTCATCTTTTTCCATCACTCTCTTTCTGTAATAAGATCTCACTCGTATTCTCATTCCCTTCAGCACTTTCTCCATGCATAATATATGAGGAAGCTAATAAATCACATCTTAATCAGATTATGCCCATAGATTTCCTTATCGTTTGATCCATAACAAACCTTCCCAATCGTCGTTAACCGTGTGTCACATATTCATTTCAACGTTTGACTTTAGGCGCTCCAAATCTCCACCGTCAATCTACTTTGCTTGATCCAACAGCAATCGTGCAATCTCGCATGAATTATTTCATGACCAATACCTGACCGAGAGCACACAAGAAAAGTGGTTTTCCCATGCTATGTGTCACTCACTTAGGCTAATTGTGTGAAATTTAGAAATACAGCTTACAACTCTTAAGGTGCACAAGATATCACTTAACACCATTTCAATGTTTGACTTTAGGGACTCCACATCTCCACCATCGATTTGTTTCGCTTGATCCAACAGCCATCACGTCACCTAATTACCAACTAGCTTGGTTGATCTCCACTATTGATCAATCCCGCATGATCCAATGGCTATCGTGCAATCTTGCGTGAGTTCTTGCACTGCCGATATCGGCCCGAGAGCATGCGAGAAAATTGGTTTTCTCATGCTACGTGTCACTCACTTAGGCTAATCATGTAAAATTTAGAAATTACACTTACAACTTTGAGGGTGCGTGAGAAACTGCTTACCACCTACGAAGACTGCTCCATCATTCCGCACGTTTTTATTTTTTTTTTCCTTCAATTGCCACGTGACTTAATGTGATCCATCCATATATTCACTTAATCTCTGTGATATGATCTTTGCCGCTCATCTTTCGTCAGTCATATTCATTGATTGATCCATCCATCTATTCACTTAATCCCCTACAATAAGATCTCCACCATTCATCTCTCATTAGTCATGTTCATCCATCTATTCACGTAATATCCTATGATAAGATCTCTATTGCTCATCTTCCATTTTTACTGTTTTTTGATCGATCCAATAGTTCCTATGCACTCTGCCTCCTTACGTCCTCCCTTTGCTGATTTCGATCTTCGATTGCTTTTCTGCTTGACTCCTTCCTGAACTTTGTTCTACATATCATTTAAATGCTGCCACTTCTAAGCTTTGATTTGGTTATCCAATCAGACTCTAACACTATCCGATCATCAAAAAACCAAGAAAGTGAAAATAGATTTAGTCTAGTTTCCTTGCTTACACATTAGTTTGGTTTGATGCTCTTTACTTCTGTAACTTAGATAACACCATTAGGTTAGTGTTGATTTAGAAATTTTGCTTAGCATAACTGTTTAAATTGTTAATTAGGATATGGTGCGATTTAGCATTACATGTTGTTTTCTTCATTACTACAATAGAGTATCTGGCTTGGAACCCCTGTGGTCTCTCGCCAGATGAACAAGTGACAATAGGCAGGACCTTCACTTCTACTTGTGCATATAGCACTGTCACCTCCAAGTTTGTACAAACCCCGGGTTGATAGGTAAAGCTGGTAGCCCAAGAGTTGCAGCATCCTTGCTGTAATACTGTTGCTCATCAGTTGGGTTTCAAAACTGCAAAGTGTTGTTGCACTCTCAACGACAAAAGCAGAGTATGTTGTTTCTATAGAGGCTAGTAAAGACATGATTTGGTTACAAATATTTCTAGATGAATTGGGTAAGAACCAGGAGTTGGGCAGATTATACAGTGACAGCCAGAGTGTCATACATCTTGCAAAGAACTCTGCATTTTATTCCAAGACTAAACATATACAATTCAAGCACCATTTCATACGATCAATGTTGGAAGATGGACAATTGAAGCTGGAAAAGATACACATTAGCCAGAATCTTGCAGATATGTTAACAAAAGTTGTAACCACGGAGAAGCTAAGATTATGCTCAGTTTCAATTGGTCTTCAAGTATGATGATGAAGGTCAGAAACAACTAGGTCTAAAGTGGATTCATTGTCCAACAAATGAAGCAGTGGTGGAGTTGCTATAATCAGTCTCCAAGTGGGAGATTGTTGGGTGTGGAGCCTGATTATCTTCTTTATTCAAAGGTATCATTGCATTGGACCCCATTTCTTAGTGTGGTGGCAACACCGCCCGTTTATGTGCGCCGCCAAGGGTGTCCAGGGGGGGTGACGGTGAAAATCTGATGGTAGAATTTATGTTTGATTTAGAGTTATTTTTCCCTAGAAGGAAAACCCTCTCTATATATGAGGGAATTGTATTGCCTCTATGTAGATGTGTATTCTGAGCAAGAAAGAGAGAGGAGATTGTGTGAGAGTGAAGAGGGAATTACAAGGGATCTGATGTAGGTTGTATCTCTTCATTTGCTGAATAATATAAAAGGAAGGATGGGTTGTTTCTTCGTGGACGTAGCCCAAATTGGGTGAACCACGTATATCTGTGTCTCTCTTGCTTTATGTGTTTTTTGTGTTTATATTTCTGCAATATTTTGTGTTCCATTGTTCTATAATATATAATTTTCTAACAGTAATATTACTAAACATAGTTATCGATTAAACGAGAAAGTGAACAGTAATATTACTAAACATAGTTATCGATCAA
>APFE031586191.1:44583-139911 GCA_000404065.3 Pinus taeda | reverse complement strand
TATGTCATTACTATATATTTTTTATATTTGAATTTTTTTGTCATGTTTTCTTTCTTTTGTTTTATTACTTGTATTTATTATTTTATTTTTTCAATATTTGAATTTTTGTTTTCTTATGTATCTTTCTCACACACACACATATATATATTTTGTAGGTTATGTGTCAATGCTTGTCTAGCAACCCGATCCTAGTATGTGCAATTTGATAGTTGATTTTAAATTTTTTGTTATAATGAATCGAGACTACCCCACAATGTGTTAATTTTATGGTTGGTCTTTAAATTTTCATTGCAATGGGTTGAGCTCACCTACACTACATGTCAATTTGATAGTTAATTTTTAATTTTTTTTTCACAATGTATCAAGTTGTGTTAGGATAATATTTCAAAATCGTTACATATTATACAGGTGTTCATTTTTATAGTTTTTTTAGTCATAAAATTTTTCCATAATGTCATGCTTAAAATATTTTGAAAATTTAAGATGTTTTGTAGTCATAATATTTGGTTTTAATTCCATGGTTGAAAAATTATCAAGATTTTTAATGTTTTTCTAAGTCGTGATATTTTATCTTTAATGTTATGGCTGAAAACAATTAAAAATATTTTTTCTTAGCACCATGTTTGAAAAATGTTGGAATTTTAAGGTTTTTCAAAGAAGTGATATTTTAAATTTAATGTCATGCTTGAAAATGGTTGGAATTTTTAGGGTTTTCAAAGATGTGATATTTTATCATTAATGTCATGCTTGAAAATCATTGGAAATTTAAAGTTTTTCATAGTCACGATATTTTGTTTTTAACTTCATTACTAAAAAGTGTTGAAAATGTACCTTGAAAAAGAAAGGCTTTATTCCGGCATCAACACTTTTCGATTTCAAGGTGTTTTTTGCACCAAACAAAATGACTTTTATTGTTTTTTACTATTATTTTTAAAAAATATTGAAAATTTACTTTTACAAAAAAACAAAAAAAAAAAATCTTAAACTTTATTCTGTCCTCAACACTTTTCGATTTCAAGGTGTTTTTTTATGTTTTTTGGTGATTTTTGGGCTCGAATACCCGGTTTGAGGTAATAGTTCTCATTTGATCGATAACTATGTTACTATCCTAAGAGAGACCTACTAGAGGAGGAGAAATACTTGTTGATTAACCTAGAAATTAGTTCACAAGATAAACAACAATTGTAAAATCATAACAAAGCTCATTCAACAATATCCATATCTAAGGAACGAAATAGTTCATTAGTCTTAGTATGTATTATGCCCACATATACTGCAAACATATCAAGAATAGTCTTACTACATTCATGATACATACATGAAGAAGTGTTAGCTCTAAGAGCTTCTGATTATTAATGAAAGATTCCAAGTACATTGTTACATTGGTGGAACACTAGATACAGTAGTGAAACATGAAGTTACAACTTGCTTCTCCAAAGAATGATTTACTTCCTATGAAACACAAGAGAAACGAAGGAAAATCTCTAAGAATCCAAGCCCTTTACTTGAGTTATGAGGACCTATTTATAATAAGTGAAAATTACTTTTGATTTTCTTTATGACTTTCAACATCTATAGCCTATGGTATTCCACATTGTTGAAATATGTAATCATGATTTTATGTATTTGATGTAAAGAGAAAAATAAATTTATTATTTCCATTCTTGCGGCATAAGTTTCATTCTCAAGGAACTTTTATTTATAGGTCAAGCACCCATTTAGTGTTCCTTGCACTTTTCATTGAGTCTACAAGTCAATTGATTCATTGTCATGTATGGAAAACCCTTTTGGACATGTTACATCTTGTATAGAAAATTTATGTAAATTCAAAAGAGTCAAAGTTAGCCTACATGGAGAAATTCGACCTAGAGAAAGACCTGTGTATAAGGAAGTCCTTGACCTCATTTGAGAAGGAGTAAAAGCAACTTGTGGAAGCATAAGAAGAGCATAGAATACCTAACAAAGGGAAGAAGAAACCAAGGAAGGAAAGTGAAGTCATAGAAGATTGTTTTTAGGTCATTTACACCTCACACGTGCAAGAGAACTAGGGCATCAATTGTAGCAATAAGACCAAAATTGGAGCTATCTTAAGAGATCAAAATCAATTGTGAAAAATACTAAGTTTATTCAAGAAGGATAAGGCTATCCAAGTGAAGGAGCAAAGGAAATCATTATTATTCCACACATACCATCTAGGGTTTCTACAGTCGAAGTTGCAGTAGAAGTTGTTAGGGGTCGAAGTTGTTGGAGAAGATACTGGGATCAAAGTTGCAGAAGTTTTTGGGGTCGAAGTTGCTAGAGGAAGGATATAATTGGTCTTGGAGGGGACTTTGAAAAGGGTCTTAGGTCTTGCAATTCGACATTTGAAGTTCTATAAGAAAATATTCTTTGTGGGTTTTCCTCTCAAGAGGATAGGTTTTAGCCCTAGATGATAGCCTATATCTTGTGTCCTCTTGTCTCATTGTTCTTTAGTGTTTGGTATTTGTTTCATGATAATAACACTAATTATAATCAAGTGAAATAAGAAGCTAATCAAGTTAAGTAAAAATACATCACAAGGCAGTTATCAAAGTAAGATAAATCACCAAATTTAGTTTCCCTTTGATTTCTCAACACATATAACCTTTCACATTCTATATATGACCTTTTACATTCCACAGATGTCCTTTCACATCCCACATGTGTCTCTTAGACTCCATTACATTGAACTTATTACAAAAGACTAGAAACGTATAAGATGGTGGCTATTTAAGACAAAACTCCTAATAAGACAAAATACTTTGAAATAGATAAACCATTTTCTTTTTCATGGAGCTTATTAGTGGTGTCTGAATGCCATGATTTGAACTCCATTGCTATGAATTTGACCCGGGTTGGTATCTCGACCACAAACCACATATTAACCTCCAATGCTTCTATCAATATAAATTTGGATCCAGATTGTACACTATTCCACACCCATGAAAATTTCATGTGAACTTTTTCTGTTCCAATCGCATGTTGTAGAATAATGTTCTTAGTAATCTCCAAGCTTTGTTGTTATGATACCTGCTTGATTTTCTTGACAAACTGCTTCACTTATCGCATAACAGTTTCCTTGTCGCTTCCTAGTTCTAATGGGGAGATAACAACTTGTAAGGGGAGGTTCTGATGGGGAGATAACCACCTATAAGGGGAGGTTCTGATGGGGAATCTAATTCATCATAAATGGGTTCAAAGACATCTTCTTCCTCCATATTTGCTTCTATCTCCTAGGTCAGTTGTTCTTCTTCCAGCTTTTATGTGGCTTCCTCATCTCATGAGTGTCTTTTTTTCTCTTCTTCTATTATCCTTCTTTCTTTTTCTTCATCTTGTTTCTATCTAGCCATTTCATCCTACTTCCTGTTCTCCTCCTCTTCTTGTTGTTTCTTTTCCTGTTTAGCCTCAATAACACTTTTTATTAATGGATAACTTTCCACTTTTTGCTACTTTTTGCTACTAGATCATGTTTGATATTTTTCCTGGGAGTTGTTATGCTTGCTTGGGTAGTTGTTTCTTGTGGTTCCTCTCACATTTGTGTATCTAGAATTTGTGGAATGGGTGAGTCTTCCTTAATGCATTGTACCAATTCTTCACATTTTCATCCTCTGCAATAGTCATTGGTACATATCCCCAAGCATACCCTATCATGTCACAATGTTTTACATATACCTTCCTAGGATCTAACCTGTGAAAGCTCCTAGTTCTAAAGTGTAGGCACTTTAGTTCTTCTATTTTAGCATATGCTTCCTTAAGGCTCTTCAACTCATACATTCCAATTCTCAAAGGGAGAATGGGCCAAGGAGACTTCTTCCTCCTATGAATCATCGCAAACATGGAGAGAATTTTGTCATCCAAAGCATCTAATATATGTACCATTTGGTGCAATGAACCAATCTACGATGTTATGCAATGCCTCCTTCACTTGGTCAGTCATGCAAGGAGGATCAATCTCTTATATCATTTAGAAAAGAAGTACAAATAAATCTTCTGCTATCTTGTCATACACTCCTCTTAAATTTATCTCTGACAACACCCTACAATGAAAGTAGACGAAAGCTTGTCATCCGAGGTCTAGTTCTAGTTCATCCCTAGGAAAGCATATCATGTAGTGATCCCATCTAGTAGATAAGTTGACATGTAAAACTATCGTGCTTGATTTGTTTGCAATTTTTCTTTGGCTTGTCCAACATGTTGTTTCAATTCAAAGGAAAGGATATCTACCCAATTGAATATTTTTTCTCATGAAGCAACCAAGTTGAGCATGTATATCCAATTGTCTTCAAAGAATACCATATTCTTCAGGATGTGCATCCTACAACACATAGCAATAATGTACTGATAGACTTTTCTCAATGTTCTAGTTGGGTAAACTGCACTTGATTGGCGTCGGTATTTGGCAGGTTGTAGACACCAAGACATGATGATTTCACCTGCGTTGAGATTTCCCCATCTAGTATAGAATTTGGTGTTAGCATACTCTTTGGGTCTCAACATCTTGTAATAAATATGTAGGTATTTTGAATAGTAGGTAGCAAGTTTTCCACCACTCTCACTATGTAGCTCCAAATTTGTATCATCCATATGAGATAGGATCCACTCAATGGCATCTGCACAAGGCATCACCATAAACCTACATGCAATCACGTGTATCCGGGACCGTTTGATGTTGATGTAAACTTCCTTGTCTTGCAGATCTTGAGGAAATTGATTTTGCATGAATGTGTCTTTAATGTCCTTCCATGAGAATTCAATAGATTTATATATAAAGAATTGTGTGTTTGAAAGGATGGGAACTGTAGGCTTTGGAACTTCCATTATATCTTCAACATTTCCTTATGAAATTTCTTTTGAAGTCACACAACGAGTAGTGGGAGGCATTGTTCCAATAGATAATGAGAGAGTAATGGGACTTGTGGCTAGAACACCTACACGTGGAAGTACACTTATAGCAAATAAATATTAGCTTTCATAAATTATTTATCTATTATAAGTAATGATTCAATAAATAGCGTTCAAAGGAAAACCATATGTAACTAAGAGCATAAGTTTTCCATAGATGGGACTAGATAGTTGTGAAGTAAAAATTGAGTCAAGACAAAGGAGGGTGCATGTCGGATCAATAGTGAAGTATTAAGGCTCAATGAGGCTTCAAGGTGTGTTGTGTGCTCAATAAAAGGGAGAGAGATACCTCAAGAGTGCAGGGTGCAAGCCAAAGGATGGAGGTCCCACTGTTGATTGTGAGTGTGTTATGTGCTCAAGGCAATTGGAGAGGGTGCAGGGCATAAGCCAAAGGCTAAAGAAGTCAAGCCTGAGCCCTCCCAATGTGTTGTTCTCTCAAGAGGGATCGAGGAAGGTGCAGGGCACAAGATAAAGGTTGAAGGAAGCACGATGTTGCTTTTTGATGTGCCATGTGCTCAAGAAGGATGCATTTTTCCAAGACAATGAATCCTTCCCTTCCAGAAGTGTGATCTTGCTTGAAATATCTCAAGATCAGCTAAACAAGTCCAAAAACAAGATAAAATCACTATAATATTTTATTGCCTCAATTTTGCTCAAAGCTACAGAATTATTCTTCCTACTCATCCAATATATCCTGGAAATACCCAAACTAAAGTAACATCCTGAAGTGGTTTTCCTATCAATAACATTACCAACCCAATCAGCATTAGTATACCCATGAAGTCTCACATCTCTGATAGTATATCTCATACCAAGATTGACCACCACATGCAAATATCTCAGTACATGCTTGGCAGCAACCCAGTGTGCATAAAGAGGCTTTTCATGAATTTATTGAAAGCATTGACTGCGAAACATATATTTAGACGAATGTCCACAAGAAACATAAATTTCCCAATTAAATTTTGATACTCAGAGGGGTTCGCCAAGTTAGGTCCAACAACATCTCCACATAACTTCTTGAAGTTTATTTCCATCGATGTGGCCAGGTACTTGCACTCTACCATTCCAAATCTTTCCAAAAATTTCACAACATATTTTCCTTGAGAGATAAAAACATTGCCAGGTCTTTGCCACACTTCTAATCCCAAGAAGTAATGCATCAAATCAATATCCTTCATTTCAAACTTATATACCAACACCCTCTTACACTCGAGCATCAGAGGCTCACTACCTATCAAGAATAAATCATCAACATATAAAATCAAAATCAAAGGCATACCTTGGATCACTTTGAAGTAGAGGTTCAGGTCAACATTCTTCTCTTGAATCCGAGCTTCACCAGGTAACTATCAATGCGAGCATGCCAAGTTTTGGGGGCTTGCTTCAAGCCATAAAGTTCCTTCTTCAACCTCCAAGCATGATTGTTTTCGTCCTTCACTTCAAATCCCTGTGGTTGCTCAATCAATACTTCTTCATGTAGTATTCCATGAAGAATGTAGTCTTTACATTCATCTGGTGAAGGGTCCATCCTTGAATTACAGTAAGGACAAGAACAGAATGAATAGTAGTGTATCGGGAAATCGGTGCAAATATGTCATCATAATATTCGCCCTCTTTCTCGGAGAAACCTCTAACCAAGAACCTTGTCTTATATTTCTCAATACTCCCATCGGCTCCATGCTTGACCTTGAATAGAAACTTCGAGGTCACAACAAACTTTCCTTTAGGTATTATAACAACATCCCATACATAACTCTTCATAATATACTCATACTCTTTGGCCATGGCATCCTTCCAAACCTGCTCTCTCATAGCTTCTTCAAAAGTGGGAGGCTTGGCCTATATGATGGAGCTCATAACCACAATGTATCTTTGATACTAGCATGGTTTCTTGCTTTCTCTAATGTTTCCTCTCATAGGAACATATCTTTTAACATCCTGTAATGTATCACATAATCAAAGGGGTCTCTTCCTGGTAAGGGGGTCACATGGAGGGGGATCCAAGGGGCCTGTAGGCTTCATGGGATCATCAACAACATCTTTCTCTGGCTCAGGCACAAAAGGGCCATCTAGTAGGTCCATGTCATCATCCTTCTTCTCAATAGGAGGAGGCAGAGGAAGGTCCCCTGCCTTTACGATGGAAGCATCTCCATCAAAGGTTACATCTTGTTGATTTATCTTAGGTATATATTATTCTTTGCTTTGATAATTGTATTTCATCATTAACACATAGAATTCACCATTCAGATTTAAAACATTATTCAGCAACATATGCAATTATGTAGAAAGAAAAACATTATCATCATCAATGTAGCGGAACATAAAGGAACAATAGAAGAAAAGAAGTCATACATAGAGACACCAAGATTGGTCAGAGACCTGGGAAAAACCCACTATGGGGAAAACCCTTTCAAATTCTTCTTCTTATTAGATTTTCATTGAATGATTAATAAAAAGAGAGTACAATGATCCATATCTTCATCCATACAACTATCCATCAAAATAAACTAAACAATATAATGAGATGAACCCAACAATTTTAATACTCAAAACCTAGCTTTGAAAGCTTGCAATCAACTGTTATTATTTGCAGTCAACTGCTAAACCCTGCAGTCAAAAAGAGAATTATTTGTTCAACTGATAAACCAAACCCTAGGTCCCAACCGCACCCAAAGAGTGAGGTGTACATAGATGAAACCTCTAATCACATGCATGAGCCTACTAGCCTATGGTTATGACCAAAATTTTCATGTTTCATGCCTGCAGTTGATAACCAAAACCCTAGAACACACGTGCGAGCTTCGGACCCTATAATTTCAAACTTGTGTGATCCAATCTCCTCAAATCTACCTCAGACCTATTCGATCCAAAACCAATAAAAAGAATAGAAGAATGATCCAATATGTTTTCTAAATGAGTTTGAGTTCACTTGTATTTATAGCCTTCCAAGGGGGTAAATTTGATTTAGGGTCGACCAGATCAAATGTGAACATATGGGATTTAATTCAAAAATACACTTTCCATTCTCCAAATTGATAGGTTCAATAATCAAAATTGGTCCTCTCGAAAAGAGGAATCTCATCCCATGGTTGGAATTTATAACTGAGCTTCCAAATTAACACTCCCTCTCATCTAGGGAGAAATTCCAAATACATCATGTAATCATCACAAGTATCATGTCATCAAATCATATCAAATGTCATCACTGTTCTTCTTGGTTCATCTTTGCTTATTCCTGCTTATCTCTTGATTTTCCCTGCTCATATTCTAAACATTATTGAATCTAAAAGAAAAATAATTTAACATCAAAGGGGAGCTTTGGCTACCACCCTTAATCATGTCAGAGAGCACATCTCAATCTGAAACAATATCAGGGAGCACATCTCAACCTAAAACCACATCGGGGAGCTTAGTCTTAACCTGTAACTGCATAGGGGGGCATATCTCAACTCAAAAATCATATCAAGGAGCACATATCAACCTGAAATATCATGGGGGAGCTAAACATCTTCGACCTCATATTGAGTAATTGGTGACATAGGGAATGACATCTAACCCATCCTATTTCTCACTAATCTTCCCAACAATGACCCTTAAGAGTCATGTGGTAGAACACTTGCATCATAATCTGAGCTTGAGTGAGATACCTGAGTAACCAAAGGTAAGGATCACACACCCCCAAGCCTCCTCAACCTATTGGCTAGATGGGGAGGGACAATACCAACAAACCTAACTTGTGTGTATGATTCCAACTTGGGTATACTCTCCACAAGCCAAGATAGGGGGAGATATTTGACTTGTCAAAATAGACAATGATCACACACACCTTATGGGTGATAGATAGGGGATTAACATCCATGACACTATTTTCTAGAGTTCCCTTAACCCCGAGAGCCCTCCATCTCAATTCCTCACCTTGGGAGCACAGACATGGGGAGGGGGAATTGGCTCAATGTTCTCAATCAATCCCGCTCTCTGTAGATCAAAAACACATCATTGTGGTCATATCTAGTATCGTATTAATCATCATGTCACAATAGCAGTAGTCTCCTGTTCATACAGGACATCAAATCAAATATTAGATTAGAACAAATATATATCACAAAAAGGATACCTTATTTATCCTCCTTCTCATGAAGGCAGCAACCACAAGCCTAAGCTTGTCTCGTACAATAGTATCAGATAAATATATCTTAGTCCCAACTATATATGGAAATATTTGCCAATCATATCCTACTCTTGATTATCGCAATGTATCCATGTCATATCCAGAACCTGATCAAACAACTCTTCAAAGAGATTCTTCAACCCGTCTCACAACTAGCCATGCCAACATTATCGTACTCAACCTCATTTGTGCTTAAGGCTACGGACTTCTCATCCAAAAATATCATGGCATATCTCATACTAAGGAAGAACCCAGATGTGATTATCTCATCAATAATGATCCCAAACAGCATCAGTGCATCTATGCAGTCACATATCACAAGAAGAATGTCTCAGACCAAAAATTGATCCCATGAAAATATCTTGAAGGGTACTAAACAACAACTCAATGTGTATGAAGAGGCTCAATCATGAATTGAGTCATAGATTCTATGCAAAACATACGAATATATGGACGAGTGTTCACACGGAACATCAATGCTTCAATCAATTGTCAAATGCCAAGTCAGGTTCAATAATATATCGCCATAAATTCTTGAAATTCAGTCAAAGTTTCCAAGGATTTTCATTTCCACTTTCTAAAAAATCTTCAATATCTTTACGATATAGATTTCCTCTTCAAAAATTAATTCATCATGCCAACTCCATATTATTTTGATCATCAGAGAATCATTACCTATCAAGAATAGACCATTAGCATATAAAACCAAAATCAATGTCATACCTTTGACCTCTTTCAAACTAGAGGTTTGGATCAGCACATATTCTTGGATTCATTAGGTAACTATTAATGCAAACATACTAGGCTTGGGGAGCCTTCTTTATACAATTCTTTCTGAAAATATAACACTCGACCAAACCAATATGTTCAACCTTACACAAATCAATAATGTGAAATCACATCAAACAACTTAGCTTATCAAGCCTTAATGTCAGATCGAAACTAATATTAAAGTCATAAAATTTTCTGCCAATATCACTATGATATATTCTTCAAACCAGGTTTCAGGTAGAGCTCACATCCAAATGTTATTGTTATGTCAACAGTTTGTTATTAAGCAATGTCAAATATCATCTAGCCATCATAACATGAATTGTCACTAGATACATATACATATACCAATAATCAGTCACATCTTTTTATACTTCAACCAATGTGCCAAAGTCAATTAAGTCAATAAAAAATAAATGCCAACGTCAATCACTAAAATTCATTATGCCCACATAGCACTATTATCAAGGAAAATCAACAGTAATCAATTACCAAATTAGATCAAAAATCTAACTTGTTATCATTGTAAATTCAAACAATCCATAAGCCAAAACATGTCTATGAACCATCAATAATCATCAATCATCCAAGCCAATATGCTCACTAAGTAAAGCCAACGAGCCAAATCTTGTCAAACCCTTGCAATTGTTATCACATATTGTCATATACTAGCTACAATGATCAAATCTAAATATCATACTAATATGCATATTTCAGTTCCCTGCAAACACAAAATTGGTCAACCTATTCACTTTCTCTATAGTAGGTCAAAAATACAAACTTCCATGCTCATAGGAAATTCTAAAGTTTGCTCCATATCTATAGGACTATCATACTCCAGGTGCATTCCTAGTTTTATGCATAAATCTTCAATTTTTGTGACCTACAGGCATAACTTCACCCACAGGATTTCTTTCGTGCAATTGAAGGCCTATAACCACACTCTTAATATTTCTTCCATGCAGTTGGGGCTTAGACAAAGAGAAACCCTCTCTTCTCAGACCAGAACTTGCTACATACCAACAATGTGTATGTCTTGAAAACACTAAATAATCTTCCATATATTCAATTGAAATTATAATAGCTATAGGGATCTTATGAAGAGTCTCCCTCTTAATGAGCAGTCACTTTAGACTTCATCATTATCAACCTGTCTATCATAATATTGTCATGCATCAACAGAATTTTTAGATCATGAAATCAAACTATATCAAGCTCCAAAACATATAGATATCATGGCTATAACATTTTAACACCTTCTACTTCATCATCACATATGAACATGACATCAAACTTTCATCAAGGGTTAGATTCATTAGGACAGCTAACATCAACATAATATCACTTACATAACTTAGTCCATCAAATCAGGGCATCCAAATTTACTACATTGTCAAATGACTAAGCCAAGGTCAACAAGGGGATCTCTAGAAACAATCTTATTGTTACACTTTTATCAAGATGTTTATCATGCTTGTCACAAGCATCAACAATAATATGAAATCATCATATCCAAAGCAATGTATCTAGATTGCTTTACAAAATCTAGAAATTCGTCATGTAAGATAATTTTCCAAGTATACCAATATATCAAAAATCAATGTTTCTAAGTAGTTATACCATGACTTGATAGAATTTAAGATACTTGTCCATACCAAGTGCACCATCTTATCATAAGTACCATAAATCAAACTTACTTTCATATGAAATATGATTCATTCATAAAGGTGATATTTCCATCATACCTTAGGGCTTACCTTACCATCCAATATTTTGTTGAGAGATGGCAACAAGAAATTCCAGTTTAATTTGTCCTTGAATTAAAATATGAATTAAAATAGAATTATTTTCTCATAGCAACTTGAAAATAATTAATTAAGTTTAATTAACTTAATTAATTTTGGAAATTCGAATTGGAAGTCTTTTAGAATACATGTATATGTTCTCCCCAACTTATAGGAGATAACGATGAGTTATGAAAGAGTTGTAATTAGTTAACTCATTTTATTGAGTTAAGTCCCGTTAAATTAGTTCCCATCAGTTTCAGGAACTAATAGTGAGTAAACAGTCAGTTGGGACACTAGTGGCCTAATTAGTGCTACTCTAATTAACTGAAGATTCCATCATCAGAAACTCATGCATGTTGATTCTGAGAAAGACCCAGTTGAGACTAGATTTCAAGGATAATGTACTATTTTTTTTAGATTTTTCTGAGTTGCACTGACATTGCATGCAATCAGGAGCTTATCCTTGAGGGATTACTCTATTTTTAGAGGCTTTATTTCCATTTAGATACAAGTTATCCTTCATAGGAATTACACATTGGAATAGAGACTTGGAGAGCTTGTGAATTGGCTAAGATTTGGCCTTGAGATTTCTTATAAGTTGGAGATTGAATTTGTTGAGCGTATTGTCCTAGAGAGAACAAACATTGTAATTTCATCTTGATTTTCTGGATTAATACAAAACAAATAGTGGGGTTTTGATCCGTGGCTTTCTCCGGATATTTATTGTGTTATGTGCCTTTGATTCTCTTCCTCTATTGATTATTGTTTGCTCTATGTTTATGGGATTCCTCTATAAAGAGTAGCAATAGATTCTTGTCTCTTGTTCTAGTAGATTACATGAGCTTGTAAATCTACAGGTTTTTCTGCATGGTATCAAAGCAAGATTGTTTTTTGGGCCGAGAGTTTGCAGAGACGTTATGAGAATTTATGTGAAAAAATTTTAGAAACAAATTGCAGATTTGGATTCCTTGGGAAAATATAACCAAATTCAAAAATAAAATCGGCCAAATTAGAGTGCGGATGAGGGAGATATAGCTGATTTAAAATCAACTCTCTAGAGGTGATGTCAAAGTTTTGAGTTTTTGGGTTATAGGTGAAAATCTAATTTGCATACATACTTCAAGATCGAAAGATGGCATTCCATGGGTTGAGGCTTGAGTATACATTGGAAGGAAGCTCGAATTTTATAGCTTGGAGGGACAGGATGGAAGTTGTGCTAGAAGGTAATGGCTTGAAGGAATTCATTGATCAAGAAGTCCCCAAGCTAGCAGCTACAGATGCACAGAACTTGGCCGAATGGAAGAAGTGTGTGGCGAAGGCAAGGTGGAGAATCCTTGAGGGTGTTCGAGACCACATTGTCTCGAGTCTTCATGGCAATGAAACTCTGCATGCTATGTGGAAAACATTGATGAACTTGTATCAGAATAGCAGTGATCAAAATAAGTTGGCATTGAAGGATAAACTTCGTAAAATCAAGATGGATAAAGGTGAGACGATTCCAAAGTACTTGACCAAGTTCACTCAATGTCAAGATGAACTTGGAAGTGTTGGAATCACAGTTTCTGAGGAGGATATGGTGAGCCTTGCTCTTCTTGGACTCCCAAAGAGTTGGCATAGTTATCAGGACTCTATCAATGGTCAGAAGAAGCTGTCAGATTGGGAACGACTATGGTCAGATTTGATGCAGGATGAGATCAGCAGGAACACCAAGGATGGCTCTTCATCAAAGATTGATGATGAAGAGAATTGTTCCTCAGTGATTAAGGCAAGGAAGGGGAAAGGTAAAATTTGTCGTTCCAAATCAGATTCTTATCATGGGGGTAAGAATAAGGACATGACAAAGTTTAAATGCTTTCATTGTCACACAATGGGTCAATTTTCTACAAATTGTCCACTGAAGAAGTCCAAGGAGAAGTCCTCAGGAGGAGCAACGGGTGAGGCTTTGGCCTCCCAATTCGAATTGGAATTTTCCCTCATTGCATGCATGGTGTCTTCAATGATGGGAAGTGTTTGGTACTTAGACAATGGAGATTCTTTCCACATGATTGGCAACAAAGAGTTATTCAGTGAACTAGAGGAGAAACATCTTAAGATGCATATCGAGATGGGTGATGACAGTAAGTATAATGTTACTAGTGTGGGCACTATTACTTTTCAGAGAGAGCATGTGGCTCCACTTACCTTGAAGAATGTTATGAATGTGTCCATACTGATGAAGAACTTGGTATCCATTGACATGCTTGAGGATAGAGGCTATGATGTGATCTTTTCGAAAGGAAAAGGAAAGGCATTCCTTCGACACACAGCCACCGGTCAAGTAAAGAAGATATGGATTCGAGTTCAGAATCTCTATAAGATAGAGGTAGAGGATTGTGTTTCTTTGAATTCATAAGCGGAAAATATGTTGAGCCAAGACATCGATGAGTTGTGGCACAAGTGATTGGGCCACTTGCATCATGGGGCTTTGAATATATTGCATAAAATATCTATCGATCTACCCAAAGGTACACTTGAGAAAGTTGATACATGCAAGGGTTGTACTTTGGGAAAATACACCAAGTCTTCCTTTGGAGATAGAGATAGTCAAGCAGAGTCTATTCTGGAGAGAATCCATTCAGATGTGTGTGGCCCATTATCGACAGTATCCACCGCCAAACACATGTATTATGTTATATTTGTAGATGACTATTCTCGTAAATGCTGGACATTTTTTATGCAGAGAAAGGATCAGACATTCACAAAGTTTTTTGAATTCAAAGCATTGGTGAAGAAAGAGTTAGGCAAGAAGGTTAAAGCTCTACGGAGAGATAACAGTGGAGAATATGTCTCCAATGAGTTTAAGAACTTCTATGCAGCAAAAGGGATTAAATGAGAGTTGAGGACACCTCATAACCCTCAACAGAATGGGGTTTTCGAGAGGAAGAACATGAGCATAGTAGGGGCAGCAAGGGCGATGTTACATGATTAGGGCCTACCACTACACTTTTGGGTTGAGGCATGCAACACAACAGTTTATGTTTAGAACCGTAGACCACATCAGATACTTGAGAGTAAAACACCAAAGGAATCGTATTCCAGTAAGAGGCCAAATGTTGGTCAATTCAGGATTTTTGGGTCATCGATTTATTTCCATGTGACCAAAGATGCACAAAATAATCTTGAGCCAACAACAAAGTTGGGGATCTTTGTGGGGTACACTGATACTCCCCACAACTATTGGGTGTACATGCAAACCAGTCGGATGATAGTGGTTCGCAGGGATGTCAAGTTTGATGAGGATAAGGTCATGTGAGTATCCATTGAGAGGGATATTGAGCTACATGCGGACGAAGAACATTTAGTTCCTAAGGTTGCAGAGCCTCAGATTGATGTGGAGTAGCCACATGTAGAGGTTTCAGGAGTGGAGACATCCACTCAACCAGAGTCTTCCAGAGAGGGAAGAAAGCATGCTAGAGAGCCTGACAGATTGTTGAATGATGCAGGGAGAATGTGGGAGCACCCTCTTCTTAGTGCAGATAGAGGAGGTCACTAGAGAGGTACACTAGATACATGGCACTTATGGGTGCATGTGTTGTGATAGAGCCATCTTCCTTTTAGGAAGTAGTGCAGCAGCCAGTTTGGGTTGATGCGATGGTGGAGGAGCATGACTCCATAGTTCGAAACAATGTTTGGGATGTGGTCCCGAGACTGGAGGACAAGTTGGTTTTGAGCTCCCATTGGCTTTACAAGGTAAAGCATGCTACAGATGGTAGTGTGGAGAAGAATAAGGCCATATTTGTGGCCCGTGGCTTTTCGCAGGTAGAGGGGATTAACTATGATGAGACCTTTGCTCCTGTTGCAAGGTACTCATCAATCAGATCTATTTTGGCACTATCAGCACAGATGGGTTGGAGTATCCATCTGATGGATGTGAAGATTGGCTTCCTTAATGGCATGATTGAGGAATAGGTGTACATTGAGCAACATGAAGGTTTTGAAACCTTAGACCATGAGTCACATGTGTGTCAACTCAAGAGAGCATTGTATGGGTTGAAGCAAGCACCACTTGCTTGGTACACCAAGATAGATATCTACTTCACTGGATTGGGCTTCACAAAGAGTGAAGTAGATGTGAACCTGTATCACATAGTGGTGGAAGGTAATATTTTTATCATTGTACTTTATATATATGATCTCATACTGACAGGTGATGAGAAGCTCATCAAATATTGCAAGGAGGATCTTGCAAGAGAGTTTGAGATGAAGGACATGGGGCTCATGCATTACTTTCTTGACATGGAGGTATGGTAGGGAGATGGCAGTTGTTTTTTTCTCAAGGAAAGTATGCTAATGAGATACTCAGGAGATTCTGCATGGAGAGCAGTAAACCCATGGAGACTCCTCTAGCTGGTAACAAGAAGAAGGAGGATGCTACTTCAAGAGAAGTAGTGGAAGTTACTATTTACAAGCAGCTTGTGGGTTCACTCATGTATTTGGTGAACACACGACCATATATGTGTTATGTAGTTAACCATCTTTGTCAAGCGATGGTTAGGCTTACCAAGCTGTATTGGAAGGCAAAAAAGCATGTATTGAGATACCTCAAAGGCGATACTCAGTTTGGGTTATGGTACAGATGGACAGAGGGATTGAAGCTTCAAGGCTTCACTGATGCAGATTGAGCAGGGAGTCCATTTGAGGGGAAGAGCACATCAGGAGGGACATTTCGTATTGGGTCAGTTTCGGTTTCTTGGTATAGCAGGAAACAAAGATCGGTTGCACTTAGTTCGTCTGAAGCAGATTACATGGCTACAAGTCGAGCAATCTGTGAGGCTATTTGGATGAGGAAGATCCTGGTTAGTTTGTTTAGTCAGCAGATGGATCCAACAGCGATCTATTGTGATAACCATAGTTGTATCGAAGTCTCTGAAAATCTAGTTTTTCATGATCGGTCCAAGCATATAGATATCCAGTATCATCTCATAGATTATGTATTGAGGCGGATCATGTTGTTAGATTACATTCACATGGAGCAACAATATGCTGACCTCTTGACAAAGGAATTGCCAAGATGTAAGTTTGAGTTTCACAGACAGAAGATCAGGGTAGTGGATAATGCCTTTGTTGTTGAGAGGGAGTGTTGAGAAATGGAAACAAGAAATTCCAGTTTAATTTGTCCTAGAATTAAACTGTGAATTAAAATAGAATTCTTTTCTCGTAGAAATTTGAAAATAATTAATTAAATTTAATTAACTTAATTAATTTAGGAAATTCGAATTGAAGTCTTTTGGAAGACATGTATATGTTCTCCCTAACTTATAGGAGTTAAGGATGAGTTATGAATGAGTTGTAATTAGTTAACTCGGTTTATTGAGTTAAGTCCAGTTAAATTAGTTCCAATCACTTTTAGGAACTAGTAGTGAGTAAACAATCAGTTGGGACACTAGTGACCTAATTAGTGCTACTCTAGTTAACTAAAGATTCCACCATCAGAAACTCATGCATGTTGATTCTAAGAAAGACCCAGTTGAGAGTAGAGTGCAGGGACAATGTACTATTTGTTTTAGATTTTTATGAGTTGCACTGACAGTGCATGCAATCAGGAACTTATCCTTGAGGGATTGTGCTATTTTTAAAGGCTTTATTTCCATTTAAATACAAGTTATCCTTCATAGGAATTACACATTGGAATAGAGACTTGGAGAGCTTGTGAATTGGCTAAGCTTTGGCCTTGAATTTCTTACGAGTTGGAGATTGAATTTGTTGAGTATTGGGATTGTCCTAGAGAGAAAAAGCATTGTAATTTCAACTTGATTTTCTGGATTAATATAAAACAAATAGTGCAGTTTTGATATGTGGCTTTCCTTGGATATTTATTATGTTATGTTCCTTTGGTTCTCTTCCTCTATTGATTATTGTTTGCTCGATGTTTATGGAATTCTCCTGTAAAGAGTAGTAGTAGATTCTTTTCTCTTGTTTTAGTAGATTACATGAACTTGTGAATCTATAGGTTTTTCTACATGGTATCAGAGCAAGATTGTTTTTTGGGATGAGAGTTTGCTGAGAATTTATGAGACTTTATGTGAAAAATTTTCAGAAACAAATTTCATATTTGGATTAGTTGGGAAAAGATACCCAAATTCAAAAAAAGAAACGGTCGAATCATAGTTCGGATGAGGGAGATATCATTGATTTAAAATCATCTCTCTAGAGGAGATTTCGAAGTTTTGAGTTTTTGGGTTACAGGTTAAAGTCGAATTTGCATACATACTTTAGGGTCGGCAAATGGCATTCCATGGGTTAAGCCTTGAGTATGCCTTGGAAGGAAGCTCGAATTCTATAGCTTGGAGGGACAGGATGGAGGCTATGCTATAAGATAATGGCTTGAAGGAATTCATTGATCAAGAAGTCCCCAAGCCATCAGCTATGGGTGTATATAACTTGGCCGAATGGAAGAAGTGTGTGGTGAAGGCAAGGAAGATAATCCTTGAGGGTGTTCGAGAAAAAATTGTCTCGACTCTCCATGGCAAGGAAATTCTGCATGCTATCTGGAAAACATTGACGAAATTGTATCAGAATAGTAGTGATCAAAGGAAGTTAGCACTAAAGGATAAGCTTCGTAAAATTAAGACGGAGAAAGGCGAGACAATTCCAAAGTACTTGACCAAGTTCACTCAATGTCAGGTTGAACTTGGAAATATTGGAATAATAGTTTCTGAGGAGGATATGGTGAGCCTTTTTCTTCTTGGACTCCCAAAGAGCTGGCATAGTTATTAGGACTTTTTCAATGGTCGAGAGAAGCTACCAGATTGGGAACGACTATGGTTGGATTTGATGCAGGATGAGATCGGGAGGAACACCAGGGATTGCTCTTCATCAAAGACTAATGATGAATAGAATTGTGCCTTTGCAATTAAGGTAAGGAAGGGGAAAGGTAAAATTTCTCATTCCAAATCAGATTCTTATCATGGAGGTAAGAAGAAGGCATGATGGAAGTTAAATGCTTTCATTGTCACAAGATGGGTCACTTTGCTACAAATTTTCCATTGAAGAAGTCCTCAGGAGGAGCGGTGGGTGAGCCTTTGGCCTCCCACTTCGAATTGGACTTTTACCTCATTGCATGCATGGTGTCTTTAATGATGGGAAGTGTCTGGGACTTAGAAAGTGGAGCTTCTTTCCACATGACTGGTGACAAAGAGTTATTTAGTGAACTGGAGGAGAAAGATCTCAAGATTCATATCGAGATGGGTGATGACAGTAAGTATAGTGTTATTGGTGTGGGCACTATTACTTTTCATAGAGAGAATGTGGGTCCACTCACCTTGAAGAATGTTTTGCATGTACTTATACTGATGAAGAACGTGGTATCCATTGCCATGCTTGAGGATACAGGCTATGATGTGATCTTTTCGAAAGGAAAGGCATTCCTTCGACACATAGCCAGGGGTAAAGTAAAGAAGATATGGATTCAAGTTCATAATCTATATAATATAGAGGTATAGGATTGTGCTGCTTTGAATTCAAAAGTAGAAAATATGTTGAGTCGAGACATCGATGAGTTGTGGCATAGGTGATTGGGCCACTTGCATCATGGTGCTTTGAAGATATTGCAACAAATCTCTAATGGTCTTCCCAAAGGTTCACTTGAGAAAGTTGATACATGCAAGGGTTGTACTTTGGGAAAATACACCACGTCTTCCTTTATAGATAGAGACAGTCGAGCATAGTCTATTTTTGGAGAGAGTCCATTCAGATGTGTGTGGACCATTCTCAATAGTATCCACCTCCAAACACAGGTATTAAGTTATATTTGTAGATGATTATTCTCGTAAATGCTGGATATTTTTCATGCAGAGAAAGGATCATACATTCATAAAGTTTTGTGAATTCAAAGCATTGTTCGAGAAAGAGTTAGGCAAGACAGTTAAAGCTCTACATACTGATAACAGTGGAGAATATGTCTCCAGTGAGTTTAAGAAATTCTATGCAGCGAAAGAGATTAAACGAGAGCTAACGACACCTCATAACCCTCAACAGAATGGGGTTGTCGAGAGGAATAACATGAGAATAGTAGGGGTAGAAAGGGCGATGTTGCATGATCAGGACCTACCACTACACTTGTGGGTTGAGGCATGAAACACAGCAGTTTATGTTCAAAACTGTAGCCCACATCGGATACTTGAGAGTAAAACACGAAAGAAAGCTTATTCCGGTAAGAGGCCAGATGTTGGTCAATTCAGGATTTTTGGGTCATCGGTTTATTTCCATGTGACCAAAGATGCATGGAAGAAGCTTGAACCAACAGAAGAGTTGGGGATCTTTGTGGGGTACACTGATACTCCCCACAACTATTGGGTGTACATGCAAACCGGTCGGATGATAGTGGCTCACAGGGATGTCAAGTTTGATGAGGAGAAGGCCATGCGAGTATCCCTTGAGAGGGAGCTTGAGATACATGCGGAGGAGGAACTTTTAGTTCCTAAGGTAGAGGAGCCTCAGATTGATGTGGAGCATCCACATGCAGAGGTTCTGGGAGTGGAGACATCCACTCAGGTAGAGTCTTCTAGAGAGGGAAGAAAGCGCACTAGAGAGGCTGACAGATTGTTGGATGAGGCACGAGAGAATGTGGGAGCACCCTCTTCTTAGCGTAGACAGAGGAGGTCACTAGAGAGGTACACTAGATACATGGCACTTATGGGTGCATGTTTTGTGACAGAGCCATCTTCCTTTTAGGAAGTAGTGCAGTAGCCAGTTTGGGTTGATGTGATGGTGGAGGGGTATGACTCCATAGTTGGAAATAGTGTTTGGGATGTGGTCTCAAGATAGGAGGACAAGTTAGTTGTGAGCTCCCATTGGCTTTATAAGGTACATCAAGCTATAGATGGTAGTGTGGAGAAGCATAAGGCTAGATTTGTGGCCCGTGGCTTTTCGCAGGTAGAGGGGATTGACTATTATGATACCTTTGCTCCTGTTGCAAGGTAGTCGTCAATCAGATCTATTTTGGCACTATCAGCATAGATGGGTTGGAGTATCTATCAGTTGGATGTGAAGACTGCCTTCCTTAATGAAATGATTGAGGAAGAGGTGTACATTGAGTAGCACGAAGGTTTTGAAACCTCGGACTGTGAATCGCATGTGTATCAACTCAAGAGAGTGTTGTATGGGCTGAAGCAAGCACCATGTGCTTGGTACACCAGGATAGATAGCTACTTCATTAGGTTGGGCTTCACAAAGAGTGAAGCAGATGTGAACATGTATCACATAGTGGTGGAAGGTAAGCTTTTTATCATTGTACTTGGTGTAGATGACCTCATAGTGACAAGTGATGAGAAGCTCATCAAATATTGCAAGGAGGATCTTGCAAGAGAGTTTGAGATGGAGGACATGGGGCTCATGCATTACTTTCTTGGCATGGAGGTATGGTAGGGAGATGGGGAGTTATTTGTTTCTCAAGGAAAGTATGCTAATGAGATACTCAGGAGATTATGCATGGAGAGAAGTAAACCCATGGAGACTCCTCTAGCTGGTAACTAGAGGAAGGAGTATGCTACTTCACGAGAAGTAGTGGAAGCTACTCTTTACAGGCAGCTTGTAAAGAGTAGTTATGTGTTATGTAGTTAACCATATTATTCAAGCAATGGTTAGGCCTACCAAGCTGTATTAGAAGGTAGCAAAGCATGTATTGAGATACCTCAAAGGCACTACTCAGTTTGGGTCATGGTACATATGGACAGAGGTAGTGAAGATTCAAGGCCTCACTGATGCAAATTCGGCGGGGAGGCCATCTGACAGGAAGAGCACATCAGAAGGGATCTTTAGTATTGAGTTAGCTGCAGTTTCTTAGTACAACATGAAACAGAGATCAGTTGCACTCAGTTTGGTAGAGGTAGAGTACATGCCTACAATTCAAGAAACATGTGAGGCTATCTGGATGAGGAATATCCTGGTTGGTTTGTTTGGTCAACAGATGGATCCGACAGTGATTTATTATGATAATCAGAGTTGTATCAAACTCTCTGAAAATCTAGTTTTTCATGATCGGTCCAAGCATATAGATATCCAGTATCATCATCTCATTGATTGTGTATTGAGGTGGATCATGTTGTTAGATTACATTCCCATGGAGGAGCAATATGTTGACATGTTGGCCAAGATTTAAATTCAAGTTTCATAGAGACAGGATCAGGGTAGTGGATAATCCCTTTCTTGTTGAGAGGAAGTGTTGAGAAATGGAAACAAGAAATTCCAATTTAATTTGTCCTTGAATTAAACTATGAATTAAAATATAATTCTTTTCTCATAGAAATTTGAAAATAATTAATTAAGTTTAATTAATTTAGGAAATTCGAATGGGAAGCCTTTTAGAAGACATGTATATGTTCTCCCTAACTTATAGGAGTTAAGGATGAGTTATGAATGAGGTGTAATCAGTCAACTCAGTTTATTGAGTTAAGTCCAGTTAAATTAGTTCCAATCAGTTTCAGGAACTAATAGTGAGTAAACAGTCAGTTGGGACACTAGTGACCTAATTAATGCTACTCTAGTTGACTAAAGATTCCACCATCAGAAACTCGTGCATGTTGATTCTGAGAAAGACCCAACTGAGACTAGAGTGCAGGGACAATGTACCATTTGTTTTATATTTTCCTGAGTTGTACTGACAGTGCATGCAATCGGGAACTTATCTTTGAGGGATTGCACTATTTTTAGAGGCTTTATTTCCATTTAAATACAAGCTATCCTTCATAGGAATTATACAGTGGAATAGAGACTTGGAGAGCTTGTGAATTGGATAAGCTTTGGCCTTGAGCTTTCTTATGAGTTGAAGATTGAATTTGTTGAGTGTTTGGATTTTCCTAGAGAGAACAAGCATTGTAATTTCATCTTGATTTTCTAGATTAATACAAAACAAATAGTGGGGTTTTGAGCTGTGGCTTTCCCAAAATATTTTTTTTGTTATGTGCCTTTGATTCTCTTCCTGAACAAATAGCAAAATTGATCTTGCAAGAAGAGATCATAGTAGAAGACGAGCCTGCACTTGTGGTATTGATTATTGTTTGCTCTATATTTATGGGCTTCGGCTGTAAAGAGTAGAAGTATATTCTTGTCTCTTGTTTTAGTAGATTACATGAGCTTGTGAATCTATAGGTTTTTCTACATATCTGTAGTTGAAAGATAACATTGAAATAATACACCATACATACCTTGTAGTATTTAGATACATGTGCATCTTCTTTTTTGACATTGGCAGCGGGATCACTTTGTAAACTTTCTTATCAAGGGAAATTGTAGCTCTTCTCTTCATGAAGTAGCCATCCATTCTTGCATCTCATATGATCCTCAAGAAGGATCCACTTATCACATCTCATCAAGAGGTTAGAAGTATCCAAATACTCACATATACATGCATGAAGCAATAATCAAAACAATAAACTCAAACAAGAATAGAATCACAAGGAAGTAACATAAATATAAAAGGTATTTATCTTTTAATGATAGGAGATCAACTCCCTCTTGAACTAGCCTTAAAGATTCATGGTTGTACATTGACCATATAACATTATTTCCTTCAATATATTCACCAATTTTATCAACAATCAAGCCTATTAGAGACTATCCCATCTAGGGCTTCATCAAAATGTGTTACAAGTGCTTGAACATCTTGACACTGATGATGCCAGGGTTTCTACATTGCATATCTCAAATATTTCCCATAAATCATGATTAACCTTAATAGCATAATATCCTTCAAACTCTAATAACCAAATTCCCTAGGGTTTCCTTCAACCCCTAGTATTCTTTTAGGTCTCCTCCATCTTCTCCTGCTTTCATCAAAGGTGTCTTTATAGGGGTGATCTAAATGAATTTTCTTCAGCCCAACTCTGATCCCATGTTAACTTTCTTAAGGACATATTTTTATTTTCTTTAATAATTGCATTTCATCATTAACATATAGAATTCACCCCTTGGCATCATAACATTATTCAAATTTACAACATTATTCAGCAAGATATGCAATTATGTAGAAATAACATCATCATCATCAATATAGTGGAACACAAAGGAGCAATAGAAGAAAAGAATTCACACATAGAGACACCAGGATTGGTCGAAGACTAGGGAAAACCCACTATGGGGAAAACCCTTTCAAATTATTCTTATTATATTTTCATTGAATGATTCATCAAAATAGAGTACAATGATCCATATCTTCATCCATACAACTATCCAGCAAAATCAACTAAAAAATATCATGAGACGAACCCAGCAATGCTAATACTCAAAACCCAACTTCAAAAGTCTGCAATCAATTGTTACTTTTTGCAGTCAATTGTTAAACCCTACAGTTAACAAGTGAATTCTATGTTCAACTCATAAACCAAACCCTAGGTCCCAACCACACCTGGAGAGTGACATGTGTGCAGTTGAAACCCTCCAACCACATGCATGAGCCTACTAGCCTGCGGTTATGACCGAAATCTTCCTGTGTGATGCATGCGACTGAGAACAAAAACCCTAGAACACATGTGAAAGCTTCAAACCCTACAATTTTGGACATGTGTGAGCCAATCTCCGCAAAACTACCTCAGACCTATGCAAGCCAAAACTAAGAAAGAGAATAGAAGAATTATCCAAGATGTTGTGCAAATGAGGTTGAGTTCATTATTATTTATAGCCTTCCAAGGGGGTCCAATTTTATTTAGCGTCGACTTGATCAAATGTGCACATGTGGGATTTAATTCAAAAATACACTTTCCCTCGTCCAAATTGAGCGCTTCAATAGTTAGATTTGGTCCTCTCGAAAAGAGGAATCTCGTCCCAAGGTTGGAATTTGTCACTGAGCTTCAAATTTAACACATCTCTACTAAACTCGATTTTACTTTGACCAAATACATATATTCCAAAGGCCTTAGAATTTTCACAATATCCAACAAACATACACTTCTTTCCAGTGGCTTCCATCTTGTTCCTCTTGTCCTTCGGCACATGAAAGTACACGTGGCAGCGAAATATCCTTAGATGACCAACAAAAGAATTGACACCTGTAAACACTTCTTCATGAGTTTAGTTACCCAGGGCATGATGAGGAACCCTATTTTGAACATAGACCATTGTATTTGTGGCTTCTCCCCAAAGGAACTTTGGAAAGTTTTGATCATGCAACATGGCTCAGGAAACGTCCATGATAGACCTATTTTTTTTTTTAGCCACAACACTATTCTTGATATTATATGGCACAATAGTCTATTTCTTGATTCCAGCCTCCTTACAAAATTCAAAAAACTCATTTAAGGTATATTCTCCATCATTTTCGAACCTTAAAACTTTCATTCTCTTCCATGTTTGATTCTCTATCAATTCCTTGAATTCCTTGAACATGTCTAATTATTCGTCATTATGTTTCAAACATAATATCCATATTTTCCTGGAGAATTCATCAATAAATATTATATAATAGAGGTAGCCACCAATGGAATGCACAAGCATGGGTCCATGTAGGTCAGAGTGCATGAGTTATAGAATATCATTAGTCCAAATTTTTCTAGAGGGGAATGGTCCCCTTGTCTTCTTTCCATTAGCACACCTTAGACATACACCATCATGACTAGATTGAACATAAGCATCCCATAAACCAATATTCTAACTTTAGGTGGGGCTTCATATTGTAGTTGTGTCAGACTTCGGTGCCATAGCTCTCTTTGATGATTACTATCATGAGCCAATGCTTGCAGTGGTCTTCTACTGACTCTATAGAGTCCTTCAATTCTATATCCCAAGGTGAAAGCATCCCTCATGCGAGACTCCATAGTTTTTGTGCCGGTATCTTCATCCCTCCATCAGTGATCAAGTTCTCTTGTTACATTGCATATTAGGTGTCTCGCCCAGTCAGCTGCATTCCATTAGGATCATGGATCATCTGACAGTAGTGGCTTGTTGTAAATTTTCCCTCATGCCCTTTACCTGCTAGCCCATTTCCATTCTTCAAAATCATCTGCAGTCATTTTTTGTCTTTAAATCTGCAAGGGTCATTTTTAGGGTTTCAGTTTCATTATGTCTAGGGTTTCATCAAAAAGGTCTTCAAAATGTTCAATAAGGGTCAGTAGTCGCATGAGGAGGTTGAATAAAGTCCCAGTACCAATAAATTTCATAATCACATGCTCAGAAATGTATTTTTCCTCAAAACCCTGTTTTGAGGAAAAACATAGTATTTTATGTTTTTATGTATAAATTGATGTAATTTCAGTTCGTTCATATGTAAATAAATTCATTGGAAACCCTGGTCACCTTTCCAAGCTTCAACAACTCCATCCCCTGCAAGGCAAACAAAAAATCAAATCATTTAGTTCATCAAAGGCAAAAATAAAGTAAACTGCCCAAAAAACGGAGTTTAAAAGTAAGTCACAATGCAAACATTACAAAAGCGGGTTTTATGAATGAAAAATCAAAATCTCTTGTATATAAATCATTTTTCATGTTCAAAGAGCTCATTTGCATTCAAATAAGAAATATTGAGCAAAAGAAGGCCGTGTTGAACAAAGGGAGAAAAATTGCAACAAAATTGTGGAAGTTCGTGGGCGCGGCGCATTGGGTGAGAGGCGCGACGCATAGAAGTGGCATGACGCATTGGGACAGCCTCCACAGTGTAAAAAATACACTGGAATGACGCATCTAACAGGCACGGTGCATTGGGTTTGTGGCGTGGTGCATATAGCTGTAAGCCCGATTTCACCCATAAACCCTCTCAAAATTTCCAAATTTTCTCAATCCTACAGTGTGCAAGTAAGTCAAGCCTTCTTCCCTTGCTAGTGAATGAGTTTTTCTTAAAGTTTATGGTGGTTTAGTGAGATAAAATGCAAACCCTACCTCCTTGCAATTTTTTCTCAAAAACAATATCCTAGGGATTGCATTTGTGTTTTTGCTGCCAAGTCCACTCTACCACTCCCTCACTCTTTGACTCCTCCATTTGTTTTCCAGTTTCATCCACTCATTCCCTAATTCCCATATTCCTAAAAATCATTCACCCTATCCCCAATTCCCATTATCCCAAACCCTAGCTACAAGTTTCCCAAACCCTAATTGTTAACCCATAGCCTAAAATCGATCCCTAAAACCCTTTCATCCCACAAAAGAACTTGTAATAACATTCCCAAAACCCCTCATACCCTCTCCCTCCACAGTCCCTCATACATTCTCACCCTTGGTGGCAGAAAACTAAAAACACCATAAATCTCTTCATACTCATCAAGAAAACTCACACATTAGCAAACATGGAGTCTGATCCTTCCTATGACCGAGATGAAGAGACACATAATGACTCTCCTCCAGAAATGCATGCACCAAGGACACCTCACAAGGGAGGTAAATATATATGAGAGGAGCTTACTTCACTTGCCGAGTTGTAGGCCTACCATCTTGCTATCACATGCTTCCAACACCAACCTTGTTATCAGTTCTGTGAGATGGTTGCTAGAGTCTAGTACCATCATGAGTTGGCTAGGTTGTTTGTGCTTCATCTACATAATGGCCAAGTCACATTAGCAGGTGTGACATTCACCTTGACACCGGAGTCTATTTCTCTAGCAACAGGCATTCCTAATGTCAGAGAGCAGTGGAATAAAAGGCAGAAAATTGACAGGGAATATTATGAGCCATACATCAAGCCTGGTTATTTGAGACAACTCAGCAGAGTTTTTCCCTTTCGGTACCTGAAAGACTCATATTCTCCCTTGATGAAACTCATAATTAAGTATTTCAGCTGTGAGGGCCGGTTTTCTCGCCTATATGCCTATCATATCAGATTGTTGATGCACTTTACCAAGGTGAGAATGATGAATCTCCCCTACTTCATGTGCCAAAATATTGAGAAGATGACCACCCTAGTGCAAAAGAAAACTCCTCAGCAGCAGTATAACATTATATATCATTTTGCACTCATCAAAATTGTGGTCATGCATCAACTTGGTTTGTAGGACATCTCATTGGAGGATTTCATTTCTCATGAGTTCTTCACGGCACCTCAGGTACCTCCAGAAGCTATTCATGAGACAATTGGACCTTCACATCAGCGAGAGGGTCATGAGACACAGACCGCTGGTGTGCCAGTGTTTGTCACCTATCAAAAGGGCACTAGAAGGTTGTTTGCAGCAGTAAAGCGAGTATTATCTCCACCCGGGGTGGAAGGGGTCTCACTTCCTTCATCAGCAAAGTAGGTTCAGGACAAGGGCAAGAGGCCATTACATGATGAGGGGCCTTCAGGTGAGTAGGAGACAGATTTCATTCTCATACAGGATGATGACATTGATTTGGGCCCACAAAGCTCAAAGCTCAAGGAGATCATCCAAGAGCAACAGGTGGATATCAATGATTTGTCTCTCAACTTAGAAAGAGATAAGTGGATAATAAAATACCTGGAGAAAAGAAACAAGTAGCTAGAGGATCAGCAAACCATTATGGAGCTGCAAAACATATGAGAAAACTGCCAAGCTGCCAAGAAGAGGAAAGTGAAGCTCAAATCACTTGAGCAAGAAATCAATTCTGATCGAGAATCTTGGCTTGATAGAGTGAATATCCACTTATAAAGGTTGCTAGAGAAGGCCAACATGGAGAAAAAAATGTTGAGACATATGGCCTACCATTACATGGCAAGAAATAAAAGTTGCAAGGCAAGAATCAGAAACTTGAAGGCAAAGTTGAAGAGGGCATCGAGGAGGCGAAAGGAAAAAGATTGACTTAAGATCTTGGTTGAGGCTTCCTTGGCCCAACACAACACTTGATGGAGAACACTCAGCTCAAATTTCAAAAATTTTGGGACACTTTTTGCATTTTTGAAATTTTAGGGCCAAAACGCAGAATTTTCTACCCAATGTGCCGTGCCACCTGGCGCTCGCTTTTGATGGAGGCATCAAAATGAGGAAAACTCAACATTTTTGGATTTTTCATGGAGAAATATGCATGCTCACCAATGGCCAAGAAATTTTGACAAGTTTTGAGCCCCCAAAAAGGTCAGAAACACCCCAAAAATGACCTTTCTGCCCCTTTTTGGACACACAGGGAGCAGTGCTAGGAGAACTCAATTTTGGAGGGAAAATGGAGGCCAAATTCAAAAATTCCACTTGTTCTGGAAAGTAGACAAGTATACCTTTCCAACAAGCATACTTGAAGCAAATGTGAAAACCTTGAAGGTCTCCAAAAGAAGCTGCAAAAAGGCGCTATGCATAGGGAAATCAGCGCGGCGCATTGGGGAAATTTTGCTCAGTTTGACCAAGAATACTTCGTTTTTCGCCTAGTTTCTTGACAGTTTGACTTTTCTCCTTCTTAATGTCAAACTTATGATGTAATTTAATATAAATTGATGGATCTTGATGTAATTATGTTAAATTTTCACTCATGGAGGTAGATTCAACCATCAAAAAGTAGTTTGCAACTGAATGAATCAGTTCCCTAGTTTCTAGAGGCAAGTTGTTCCATTGCCTATTTTTTAGTTCTTAGTTTAGAATTAGTTGGAACAACTCCTAAACTCATGATCACGACCCCTAGAGGCTAGGATGAGTTATTTTTTGTCTATGTCTTGTGATTTTTCAGTCATTAGCATGGTTGGACTTTTGAGAAAGCTTGGAGCTTCATTGTATACACATTTCAGCAGATTTGGCTAAGGAATAGACCAAGGTTTGCTAAGTTATTTATGTTTTTAGATATTTGAAGAGGATCCCTGAGGTTTTATTGCCCTTTTCAGCTCCTCACCAGTCTAAAGCTCTTCATCTCACTCAATTTGAAGTACCAAACCATTTGCCTACCTCGCCCCATAGAGATCTCTGCAAAACCGAGCCTTATTCCCTGGACCCAAATCTGTATTTCACATTTGAGCCAACAAAAAATCATCAAATTCAAATCAAAATCTTTCTAAACACATACCTGGCCTAAAATCAATCTTTACACCAGTCATCTCAAGCCTCATTGATCATATTTTGCTAATATTGATAATGAGAGAGCCCTCTCCTGACCTAGTAGGGCTAGCTACCAGGTTAAAAGTAGTTTAATGTTACCCTAGATCCTACCTTTCTCAACCTAAGGTAAATTTAGGCCCTAACATAGTGGCAACCATACTGGGGAAGAAAGGTTTATTGGTTTTTTAGTGTTCTTTGCTTTATAAACTATAGACGAAGCCTGAAGTTAGCCAGGTAGCCTTCGAACTACACATTGCTTTGCAAGTGCATAAGTCGATAAAAGTTGCTTCAGTCAATCTCCGGTCTAGTCCTATAAGCTGAACATCTGACTTGCGAATTTCCCCAGTACATGTATCAAGTTAGATCTGATTGTTGATGGTAGATAACGATCAAACACTGGAAAGGCTAAAATCATTCACCTAGCGATTCCAAATCATTTTCAAGATCAAATCCAAAAGACTCCACTGGAGGATGAACCTGGCCAGCAAAAACATGAAAGGACAATATGGAAATATCAGGTATTCAATTTGGAATTTCATCCAAGACATCTTGTTCTTTGTTCTAAATTATTTCTTCTCTTTTCTCGAGAATGTCAAGAAGGCTTTGCAAAGTATATTGTATTTGAGAAAAGATCCTCAGCCTGCATTTGATTCCTTCCCTTTGAAGTTTGTGAATACTAAGGAATTGCATGCCTTTATGCTTGATCAAGACCCTTTTTCTAAATCTTGTGATGACCATCTTCAAACTGATGAGCCTAATGAGACCAAGACTAATTCTATACTTTCTATACATACCCCTATACCTTATAAAATTCTAGATCGATACAAGCCCCTAATTTTACCTCCTATATCCCATGCTTTCCCTAAAAATCATGATCTATATCTACCAAGATTTTTTGGTGAACGCGACAATATCACTGCTGAGGGACATGTACTGAATTTTGAGTCTTTCCTTGACCTTTTTGAAGTTGATGAAGACGATGTCAGTATAAGGCTTTTTGCTCTTTCTTTGCAAGGAAAAGTCAAGAGTTGGTTCAAAACCGTGCCTAATGCGAGCATCTCAGATTTCCGGAAGTTTGTCAAAGTTTTCCTCGATAGGTGGGTGATCAGACAAAACCCTTTCTTGATTATAAAAGAGTATAACCATCTGAAAAGATTGCCAAGGGAGACAGTACAACAGCTTTCAGCCAAATTTAACCAAGTTTATTATTCGATGCCTATTAATATAAGACCTCCTCCTGGATCCGCTCTCCTGCACTACCCAGTTGCCTTTGATCGGGAAATGGAGTTTCAACTGAGAGAAAGGAACCTTGCAACAATTGAAGAGATGCAAAATAGTGTATTAGATGTAGAGGCTCATTTGCTAATCCAAAGGGCAAAGTTGAAGGAAGAAGAGATGAAAAACATAGATCCGGAGGAATTGACATCTCTAGAGGTAAAGCTTGACATTTTGGAAAGTGCAGTGGAAGAGATGATGCAAAGGATCACCACAATGAATGAGTATAATGTTCAAGCCCATGGCTCGTTGATTGAAGAAGAACAAGTTGTTGCTCCAAAACATTTTCTTTCTTATCCCAATTGTCATAGATCTGATAATGATTTTTTTATAGATCATCTTGGAGAAGAGAGATCTGTTGATATGACATGTATGCTTGATGATGTCTTTTATACTGATGATTTGCCTCAGTTTGATCAGTATGATGATGATTATGTTCTCCAAATAGAAGCTAATCTTGTAGACAAATCAGAAGCTAGTTTGTGGGAGGAGGAAGTTCATTTTCAGCAGCTTGAATACAGTGATCAGCTAATGCATGTCAGCTATGACAGTGACGAGGAAAGTGCAGCAAATTTTGAAGTAAGTGAAGGATCTTTACCTTTTTGTTTTTCTTCGTTTCAGTTCATCAGAGACAACATTCATGCCATTAGAGATCAACTGTCGACAAGTCTTGATCTGGACCATCTTGAGGACAATGAAAACCTTGTTCAAGACTTCTCATATCCAGATTTGTAGCCCCCGAATGCCATTGATTTTCAAGTTGCAGATGAAGACTTGGAAGCTGGCACGTATGATCAAATGATGAAATATGATTCCATACCTTTTTGTTTTGAATCATTTCAGTTTTTGAAGGAAAATTTGCATAGTACATTTTCAGTAAAGGATGAGTAGCTTGTAGGAAATCATGAAATCATCCAACAATATTTTCAAGTTTTTCACGATCCAATATCTGATGTGTTCAATAATGTCTGTAGTCAAATTCCTTCTCCTATCTGTGAGCTTGACAAAAGTATTGATACACACTTGATCCGACAACCAGTTTCTTTGTCGTTTTCAGCAGTGATCTCGTCACAAAGCTCAGATCAAAGTTTGCATTCATGGTATGAAGAGAAGAGAAGTAATCCATTGGATGAGCTAAGTCCCAGTGTGCATGAATTTTGAGATCCTTATGTGGTTTTTTTGGAGGCAGATAGAGAATCCATAGTATTCAACGGATCTGTTCACAAGTTTTCATGGGAGTTACCTTTCAGTAGTTCTCTCTTGTTGTTCATAAGCAAGCACTTACAGAGAATTCAAACAGCAGTTGGAATACTTACTTGGTTGCATTGGTTGTTTCATTTCACTTGATCAGATGATGAATGCAACTATTAGAGTAGGTTTTGATGAATAAGCTCTACTTTGAGCATCATTTCCAGTTTGTCAGGTGTGTTTAAGTATCGACTCAGTTTTTAGTAGAGTGAGAGTCAATTTGTGTTGTCAAGTTGTCAGTTTTCAGTCTTGAATTTTAGCTTAAGTTATTGACTCCATAGCCCAATGGACGAAGGCACTGCTTCATTTCCTAGAGATCTGTATTTCTTGGCACCTCCAAGGAGCTACCATCCCCATTCGAGCCAATGTTAGTGTTGGTATCTTCATCCCTCCGTCAGTGATCAAATTCTCTTGTTGCATTGCATATTAGGTGTCTCACCTAATCAGCTACATTCCATTAGGATCATGGATCATCTGACGGTAGTGGATTGTTGTAAATTTTCCCTCATGCCCTTTACCTGCTGGCCCATTTCCATTTATCAAAATCATCTGCAGTCATTTTTTGTTTTTAAATCTACAAGGGTCATTTTTAGGGTTTCAGTTTCATTAGGTCTAGGGTTTCGTCAAAAGGGTCTTCAAAATGTTCAATAACAGTCAACAAGTGCATGAGGAGGTTGAATAAAGTCCCAGTACCAATAAACTTCATAATCACATGCTCAGAAATGTATTTTTCCTCAAAACCCTGTTTTGAGGAAAAAAAGAGTATTTTATGTTTTTATGTATAAATTGATGTAATTTCAGTTCTTTCATATGTAAATAACTTCATTGGCAACCCTGGTCACCTTTCCAAGCTTCAACAACTCCATCCCTTGCAAGGCAAATAAAAAATCAAATCATTCAGTTCATTAAAGGCAAAAATAAATTAAACTGCCCAAAAAACAGAGTTTAAAAGTAAGACACAATGCAAACATTAAAAAAGTGGGTTTTATGAATGAAAAATCAAAATCTCTTGTATATAATTCATTTTTCATCTTCAAAGAGCTCATTTGCATTCAAAGAATAAAGATTGAGCAAGAGAAGGCCGTGTTGAACAAAGGGAGAAAAATTTCCGCAAAACAATGCAAGTTCGTGGGCCCAGCGCATTGGGTGAGAGGCAGGGTGCATAGAAGTGGCACGGCACATTGGGCCAGACTCCACAGTGTAAAAAATACACTGGCGCGACGCATATAACGGGCGCGATGCGTTGGGTTTGTGGCGCAACGCATAGATCTATAAGTCCGATTTCACCCATAAACCCTCTCAAATTTTCCAAATTTTCTCAATCCTACAATGTGCAAGCAAGTCAAGCCTTCTTCCCTTGCTAGTGAATGAGTATTTCTTAAATTTTATGGTGGTTTAGTGAGATAAAACTCAAACACTACCTCCTTGCAATTTTTTCTCAAAAACAATTGCCTAGGGTTTGCATTTGTGTTTTTGCTGCCAAGTCCACTCTACCACTCCCTCACTCTTTGACTCCTCCATTTATTTTATAGTTTCATCCACTCATTCTCTAATTGCCATATTCCTAAAAATCATTCACCCCTATCCCCAATTCCCACTATCCCAAACCATAGCTACAAGTTTCCCAAATGCTAATTGTTATCCCATAGCCTAAAACCTGTCCCTAAAACCCTTTCATCCCACAAAAAAACTTGTAATAACATTCCCAAAACCCCTCATACCCTCTCCCTCCACATTCCCTTATGCATTCTCACCCTTGGTGGAAGAAAACTAAAAACACCATAAATCTCTTCATACTCATCAAGAAAACTCACACATTAGCAAACATGGAGTCTGATCCTTCCTATGACCGAGATGAAGAGACACACAGTGACTCTCCTCCAGAAATGCATGCACCAAGGAGACCTCACAAGGGTGGTAAACATATACAAGAGGAGCCTACTTCACTTGCCAAGCTGCAAGCCTGCCCTCTTGCTATCACGTGCTTCCAACACCAATCATGTTATAAGTTCTGTGAGATGGTTGCTAGAGTCCAGTACCATCATGAGTTGGCCAGGTTATTTGTGCTTCATCTACATAATGGCCAAGTGACTCTAACAGGTGTGACATTCACCTTGACACCGAAGTCTATTACTCTAGAAACAGGCATTCCTAATGTTAGAGAGCAATGGAATAAAAGGCAGCAAATTGACAGGGAACATTATGAGCCATACATCAAGCCTGGTTATTTGAGACAGCTCAGCAGAGTTTTTCCCTTTCGGTACCTGAAAGACTCATATTCTCCCTTGATGAAACTCATAATTAAGTATTTCAGCTGTGAGGGCTGGTTTTCTCGCCTATATGCCTATCATATCACATTTTTGATGCACTTTACCAGGGTGAGAATGATGAATCTCCCCTACTTCATGTGCTGAAATATTGAAAAGATGACTACCCTAGTGCAAAAGAAAACTCCTCAACAACAGTATAACAATATATATCATTTTGTACTCATCAAAATTGTGGTCACGCATCAGCTTGGTTTGCAGGACATCTCATGCGAGGATTTTATTTCTCATGAGTTCTTCACGGCACCTCAGGTACCTCCTGAAGCTTTTCATGAGACAGGTGGACCTTCACATCAGCAGGAGGGTCATGAGACACAGACCGCTAGTGTGTCGGTGTTTGTCACCTATCCAAATTCACTAGAAGGTTGTTTGCAGTAGGAAAGTGAGTATTATCTCCACCTAGGGTGGAAGGGGTCTCACTTCCTTCATCAACAAAGTAGGTTTAGGAAAAGGGTAAGAGGCCATTACATGATGAGGGGCCTTCAAGTGAGCAGGAGACAAATTTCATTCTCATACAGGATGATGACAGTATTGGCATTATGGCATAGGTTTGGCACTATGGTACAAGTGTTGTCCTTGATGGCAACTCACTCTGGTGACAGATCACAATATAGGCACTCAGAAAGAAGGAAAAGATATATAAGTAGGTTCACTTTGACGAAGCCGCGTATACACGCAGGTACTGTGAATGAAGACAGCGTATACGCATGTTGGTCCAAACAAAGCCGCATATACACGCACTTTCATGCAAGGAAAAGCGCGCACATGTGGAGAACTTATTTTTGGTCCATGGTATTTAGTCCCTGGTATTTGAACCTATGGTTTTGGGCCATGATATCTCGTCATAAGTGTTGATCCCAAGTAATGGGTCCATGGTATTGAATTGTTATGGTTTTTGGACCGTGGTATTGTGAAATGCCTAAGGCTATAAAAGAGGAAGGAGATCATTTGGCAACGAATCATCTGAATTATTGAATATCTGATAAAATGCTAGATCTGGAATACAGTGACTGGGTTATGGTGCAGATCTGGATCTGAAGGAAGAAGGAACCTGAGTGCAAGGAGAAGGATAAGTTATTTTGATGGGTCAAAATCTTAAGGCTTGAATGATAGTATCTTTATATGATTTTGATTTGTTCTATGTGGCGCTTCCCTGATCTATAATTTTGGTAATCTGGATAAACTAATATCTGATCGTTTGAAGGGGTAAATTACCTTTATAGATCTGTACGCAGGTTCAGTGAAGCGAAGGCGCGTATACACGCAGTTTCTATAAGGAAAAAGCGTGTATACGCAGGTTGATTTTAGCACAGAAGTGTATACACGCAGTTTCTGTAAGGCAAAAGCACGTATACGTAAGTTGATCTTAACACAGAAGCGTATGCACGCAGGTTTCTGAATATTGAAGTAGTGTACGTCTCTTAATTTATGTTCTAACTGATTCTATTGATTATTGCAGTGATCTGGGTTCAGAATTTGGGGTGTGATTACAGTTACTATGATCTGGGTACAGTTGACATAGAAGTGTTTATTTTTTATTCAGTCTTGATTGGTGAAAAGGTGTTTGGTTGATGCAGAAATTCTTGATTAATGTTATTTGTGGATCCAGTCTGAAAATTTATGAAACGTGGTCCCTAGAAGGAAGAGAAGGTTGTAGCCTTCTGCAGGTAGTAGCCTGCGTACTAGTATCTTGACTAGTACAAGAACTAAGGGGGTTGTAGCTCCCTTCCAGGAGAAGCTAGAAAACGAGATACTAGTATGAGTTCAACCCCTAGAGGCTAGGATGAGTTATTTTATGTCTATATCTTGTGATTTTTCAATCATTAGCATGGTTAGACTTTTGAGAAAGCTTGGAGCTTCATTCTATACACATTTCAACAGTTTTGGCTAAGGAATAGACCAGGGTTTGCTTAGTTATTTATGTTTTCAACTGTTTGAAGAGGATCCCTGAGGTTTTCTTGCCCTCTTCAGCTCCTAACCAGTCTAAAAGCTCTTCATCTCACTCAATTTGAAGTACCAAACCATTTTCCTACCTCGCCCCATAGAGATCTCTACAAACCTGAGCCTCATTCCCCGGACCCAAATCTATCTTTCACATTTGAGCCAAGAAAACATCATCAAATTCAAATCAAACTATTTCTAAACACATACCCGGCCTAAAATCAGTCTTTACATCAGTCATCTCAAGCCTCATTGATCATATTTTTCCGAGATTGACAAGGAGAGAGCCCTCTCCTGACCTAGTAGGGATAGCTACCAGGTTAAGCGTGGTTTGATGTTACCCTAGATCCTACCTTTCTCAGCCTGAGATAGATTTAGGCCCTAACACATAGACTAGGTGAGGACATTCCCCTTATGAAGGAAACTCGTATCCCTTGGTATTCCAACGTAGATATAGATACCAAGTTCTTCTTTAATCCTGGAACATACCTAACATCATGAACTAGAATGGATTCCCCAGAGTCCAAATGAAATTTAACATAACGAAATCCCTTCACTCGATACATAGAGTTATTCCCAAGGATAACCTTTAGATTAGACTCCCTCTCAACCAAATTCAAGAGGAATTCTTGATACCCATAGAAATTTCTAGAAGCCCCATTATCTACCAGCCAACTATCACAAGAATTTAGAGGAGAGGAACTAGAAAGGGCATAAATAAGAATATATTCAAATTAAGAAGAAACAACATTATTTTCATACCTAGTGTTCCTTGATCTCTTTTGCACTGATGGCCTTCTAGTGACCATGCTTGTGATAGTTGTAACAATCAACTTTTTATAATTCCCTTTTGAATCTTCTGTTGGAATCTCTAGAATTTGGAGTAGACCTTTTAGATGGTCTCCCTTTTCCTTTTATCTTCTTGTCTCGAGCAACAAATTCAAAAGGCTCTCCTTCTTCATGCTTTTGAATCCTCCCTCTGGAGATCATTTTGGTTTGTTCTTGGGTACACTTGCGAACAAGCTCATCAAATTTCAGGAACTTGTCATTATTGCTAATAGTAGTAATGAAGGTTCCCTAAATAGGAGGAAGACCTTAAAGAGATACCAACACTAACTCTCTATCAAATTTAGGCTCCTCAGTAGTTTGCAATTGATCCCTTAGTTGGGATATCCTCATTACATAGGATTTCACAGATTCCCCCTTGTTCATCTTCATGTCCTTGATTTGATTCTTCAAGGAGAGGATGTGATTCAAATCGTTGACCTCATACATCCCAACCAACTTATCATAGATATCTTTGGACTTCTTCAATTTTCCAACAAAAGCAAGAAAATTATCTTTCAAAGAATAAATAGGAATTTTCTTGGCTTTGAGCTCACCTTTCATATCTTTTGATTTGATAGTATCAAGAGCATTTTCCAGTGGCTTGAGTACTTTTCCTTCCACATATTCCAAAACATCATTATCATTCAGAATGACTTCTAACCTAATCTTCCAGGAAACAAAGTTTGATGAGTCACCCATCTTCTTTATGACCTTGAAATAAGAGGTAGACATATTTACCAAGTCAAATAGACTCCTTTAGCTTCTTCCAAATATGATTGCTCTTGTCTCTTGATTCCTTGGGATTTTCTTCACCTCAGCTCAAAAACCATGTTAATTTTCCATTGTTCTATGCTTAGTACAATCACTTAGCCCAATGTTTTCTTCAATTAGTAATCACTTTCAAATAAATTTAATCTTCCAGTAAAAAAATTGAAATTTTAACTAGAATAGTAAATCCAATACATAATAGAAGACATCCAAGAGTAATAACCAGAGATAAGAGATTTGGTCAAAGACCAAGGAAAAACCCCATAAGGGGAAAAACCCTTACAAATTTCTTTTTTATTAGATTGTCATCAAATGTTCAACAAAGAGATAGAATGATTCAATTCATCAACAAAATATTCAAATTCAATTATTTGACTATCCAAAAGATCAGCCAACCAATATCCAAAAGATGATCCTAATAGTCAAATCTAGTCAACAAGTCAAATCTACAATTTTGGTTAAAGTCAATGGCAGTTGCACTAGTCCCAAATGGTAAATGGTTAATGGTCAACTTTCCTCCAAAAGAGCTCAGTTAATTTTCCAAAAAAGAGGCCTTTAATGCTTGTCAAAATGTAGTCAAAACATTCCTCCAAAATCGATCAAAATCAAATTTTGTTGAAACCCTAGTTGCAAAGATGTAGTCAACCAAGGCCAAAGTGCCCAGAAATATCGATCCTCCTTGCCAAAAAATTCAGCCTAGAAAACAGATCTAAAAAACCAAGTCAAACCAATTCAAACAAAGTCAAACTCTTCCTAAACACCAAAAAGTCAACATTGGTCAAAGATAGATTTTTGCCCATCCAAAAAACTTCTATCTCCTACTCACACATGTGAAAGAGACCTACAATATTTCATAAGAGATCAAATCTACAAAGAGTAAAAGAGGATGTGTGATAATGATGTCCAAATGAGGTTGCCTAGCCTTGTATTTATATGTGATTTTGGAGGTGAATTTTCCTTGTCCAGGTCGACTTGTACTTTTGTGAACTTGTGGGTTTTCCTTTAAAAATGATATTTTTCCTTGACCAAATTGAATTCTTCTAAGAGAAAAGAGGGTCTTCTCTAGATGAGGAAGGTATTCCAAAGGAGTGAATTTTTCCCTGAGCTTCCAAATTAGCATTTGGCATTGATGGTAACACACGTATTCCCTCTAATATCGTAACTCTGATCTTCATGTCTTACTTTCTCTCCCCTTTGACATCAATGAAAAAGTATGAATTTCCATGACAATTTGCCTACTACTTTGAACCTATAACTTGCCTCTACTCCCCCCCGACTTCTTGGCTAAAAAAAGAGAATTTCAATGTTAACATAGGAGAATCCCAAGTTCTTGTTGAAGATACTCAAACATCATGTGACAATGGTTTGGTGAATATGTTAGTTATTTTCTCCTTTGTCCCGATTGTTCCAATTTTATGTTCCTTTCTGCTACATGTTCTTGAACAAAATAATATTTAATAGGAACATGTTTTGTTTCTGAATGCATGACAAGATTGGTGGAGATGCTTATGGTGTTGGTGTTGTCACAAAACATTGGAATGGGCTCATCAAAATTTACTTAAATATCCTACAATGTTTGTTTCATCTAGAGGACCTAAGTACAACATGTTGTTGTTGCTATGTACTCTTCTTCCATAGAGTATTCTTCTTCATCTATGGATAATGAGACTGAACACTATTTCTTACTCAACCATGATACAAGACAACCACCTAGGAAGAAAGATGCTCCACTGGTTCTTTTTTTATCGTCAATGTTTCCTTCCCAATCTACATTTATATAAGCTACGATGGTTAAGTCACTTCCTTTTGTATACCATAAGCCAAAATATGTTGTTCCCTTGAGATATCAAAAGATTCTCTTTACTCCAAAAACATGAGATCACTTTGGTGCTACTTGGAAACCTGCTACTTTTCCAACTACCTACATTACATCCAGCCTGCAAGTTGTTACATATAAAAGAGTACAAATCATCAATTTGTACATTCTTTCATCTGCGTCCTTGGATAAGTCATCTATGATCAACTTGCAACTAGTCACCATTGGGGTGCTAACTAGCTTGCAATCTTCCATTTGAAATAGTTTCAACATTTCTTTGATATATTCGGTTTGACAAATAAATATCCCCTTATCTTCCTGAGATATTTAAAGTCCCAAGAAGAAGGTCAACTCACTGAGAAATGACATCTCAAACTCACTCTACATATCTACTACAAACTTCTTTCTTAACTTTTCATCATCACTACCAAAGATAATTTCATCTATGTAAACTTCAATGATGATCAATTTGTCATGTTCAACCTTTACATAAAGGTTGATAGCGGCATTTACTCTCTTGAACCCTTGTTTCTACAAGTACCTATCAAAATGAGCATAACAAGCTCTAGCAACATGTTTGAGACCATATATGCTTTCTTCAAACTGCAAACATAATCCTTCTTGTCAGTGAGAAAAAATTCCTCAGGTTGTTCTATATATACCTATTCTTCCAATTCTCCTTTTAGAAAGGTTGATTTTACATCAATTTGATACACCTTGATATTCCTCAAACATGCATAGGCCAAGAATATTCTAATGGATTCCATCCTAGAGATGGGTGCAAATTTCTCTTTGAAATATATTCATTCAACCTGTGCATACCCTTTGTAGACCAATCTTGCCTTATTCCTGCTCACATGTCCATCCTCATTCAGCTTATTCCTAAAAACCCACTTTGTGCCAATGACATTTTTTTCCTTTGGTCATGGAACCAATTCCCAAGTATCATTATTTTCAATATAATCCAATTCTTCATTCATAACTGCTACCCAATGTTCATTGTGACTAGTCTCTTCAAATTTGTTAGGCTCAAATGTGGCTAACAGTGCAAGATTTCCTTATTCTGGCATACGTAGCTATTAATTTATTTTGGTTTTGAAGTGTTCATTGATGTCCCAAATGATCCAGTTTGAAGGATGGTTCTTTTGATAACATTTCTTGGGAGACTTGGAAGATACTTGTTTTTCATTTCTTGTCTCTTTCTGGTTATTTGTTATCTCTTCATTTGATTGAACTTTCTCCTAGGCTTCCTCTTTGACCTTTTCTAGTTTTGTCTCTTGTGTCTCTGGTTCACTTAAGTATGGGTTTCCCTATTTAATCTTTGGTCCACGAGCTTCAACAAATGTTACGTTGGTGCTTTCAACTATCCAGTTGAGTCTCTGATTGTAACATTTGTGCGCTTTCATTTTGTGTGAATATCGAACAAAATTTCCCTCATCTACCTGAGACACTATTTTTCCTATCTTATGATCTTCCCTTTTAATGTAGCATTTGCTTCCAAAGTCTCGAAAATGTTTAACACTTGCAGGTCTTCCCTTCCATAGTTCATACAATGTCTTAACACAATTTCTTCTAAGCAATCCTCTGTTCAAATTATATATTGTTGTATCAACTGCCTGAACCCAAAATTTTTTATCCAGATTTGAATCATTCAGCACTGTTTCGACCATTTCTTCTGCAGTTCTATTTTTCTTTTCGATGACTCCAGTTTGTTGTGGTGTCCTAGTCACTGAGAACTACCTTTTTATTCCATGTTCCTCACAGAAATGATGAAATTCTTTGGATGTGAATTTTGCACCATTATCTGATCTCAAACATTTGATCTTCCAAGCAATTTCATGTTCAACCATTTCCTTGTAGATTTTGAAACATTCAAATGCTTCAAACTTTTTCTTCAAAAAGTTTAATGTTGTCATCCTAGTATAATCACCAATCATTAGCATGAATTATTTTTCACCATCTAGTCCTTTAGTCTTCATCATTCCACATAGACCAGTGTGTATCAATTCCAATGGTTTTGACGTGGAATGTTCTTTCGTCTTGAATTCAACCCTTGCCTATTTTCCATGTCTACATGTTTACATGTAGCGCTGGCTAGATTTGATATCAATGAAATTTCTCTCGAAACCTCCTTTTTACTAATTTTGATAAGGTTATCAAATTTTATTTGTCCCTTCTATTTGTGCTAGATCAAACTTTCATCTTCTTTTGCCAAGAAACAACCTTTAACAATCTCATCCAAAGTGTATATGTCACTTAGAATCCTAGATGAAATAACCACTAGTTGGTCGGATTTCTCTCTTCTTATTCCACATTTCTTCAAGTCAAAGAGAAGTGTATGTCCTTGATCACAAATTTGACTTACACTTAGCAGACTATGATTCATGTTTTCAATGAGAAGCACATCCCTTGTTGTAGTGTCCTTTCCTCTAAGCTTGAATGTGCTTGTTCCTATAACAATTGTAAATATATCACTTCCAAAAGGCATTGTCCCATCCTTTCCTTCTTCCAAAGATATGCATGTATTCCTGTCTCTAGTAATATGTGTTGAGAAGCTACTGTCAACATACCACACATTCTTCTTGCTTTGATATTTTCGGGAAAGTGCACATCTTTCAGTTTTCTTCCTCCAAACTCAGGCATTTTGATTCTACTATGATTCCCTTGGGGGAGTGGTTAGCATACAATATTTAGCCAAATGTCCAAAGTTGTTTCACTTATGACATTCTTCTTCATTTCTTAGAGGTCCAAACCTATTATAGTTTTACCTATAATCCTATCTCGAATTTTTGGAGATAATCATTCTTGAATGACCTTCCAAAATTGCCTTTGTTCCTATCATAAGCCTCACAGTTTACAACTTTATGTCCATTTTTTTTAAAGAATAGCAGACACCAAGAAAGATGGTTTGATACTTGAGAGGAGGAGACCTTCTTAATGAAATTGTTCTCCAAGAACCTTTTTGTTGACCTTGAACCATCTTTTCTATTGGAAACCTCTTTCCTTCTCAATAGTTCCTCTAGTAATTTATGCATAACATTTGTGTCCATCTTCATTTCCAATCGTGGAGGAGGTTAATCCTTTTACGAATGTTTCCATGTAGCCCAATTATGTCCTGTCACTGTGCTCCCTTTGATTTCTTATGAGCTCATCCAAATCTTTGGAACTATTTTCAAAGTTATGTTGAACATTTCTTCTTTGTGCTTCCTTTTGTAGAGAGACTATGTTTGCTTCTAGATCTTCCCTTGCTTTGTTGCTTTCTTCCAATTCTTTCCTAAGTGATTCTCCAATTTTTCTAGCTTCTTCCAACTGTACTTTAAGGTTGATGATGGTTTAATTTGATTATTCATGCTTCATGTTGAGGCTTATAGCATGTTCTTTTACTTCTTTTAATTCATATTCCATAGATTTGATTTTTCCTCTTTCAACCTTGAGATCCTTTATAACTCTAACCATATCATTTTGAAATTCGATCTCGTCCATTTTTTCTTAATCTCCTTATTATTCTTCAATTACTTCCTTTCATGTTGTCCTTACCCATAAATAAAACTCTTCATGTGTCGTTTTCTTTGTCACTGTCACTTTCTTCTTTAGATGAGGAGTTGTCTTCTTTAGAGAAAAATCTTTTCTTAAAGCCTTTCCTTTTACTTTGTTTATTGAATCTTCTTTGACCCTTCTTGTCTTCTCTGGGAGCTTCATCATCGTCACCGGAATTTTTATGAGGACATTTAGATGCAAAGTGACCAATCCCACCACAACTAAAACATATTAATGGAAGTTTACCTTTGAACATACCTATTCCTCTTTTTAACTTTCTCACAAAGCAATTTCTTCATCTAATTGTTCTTCTTCGTAGTAACTAGAGATCGATATTGGTTCATGTCAGTTCATCCTAGTCTTCTTGGATGTTGTAAATGTTGCTTCTATGTTAGGAATTTCTTATTATTTCCCATTTTCCTATGTCGTAAGTATTCCATGCAACTTGGCTATGTTGATATTTTCCTAATCATCTCTTTCTTCTAGCATAGAGACTTTAGCATTAAATCTCTTTGGAAGAGATCTTAGAACAATTGTCTTGCTTGATATTGGTTCTCCCAATGCTTCTAGAGCATTCATTATTTCTTCCACATGGATAAATTAAGTTGCAATGTTTTCCTCCCTATTCGGTGTGGAGCTTGGCATCCTTTACCTTCTTGTCTCCTTAATATGTACTTTGAAGCTTGTCCTATATTTCTTTTGTTGATTTGTAGTGCATTATTTTTTACATGTATATAATCTCTCACGACAGTCACAAGGGAATTTTTAGCTTTACCATGGCTTTCATAAATCCTTTGGGCATTTTCATCTTAAGAAGGAGTTTCATTTTCCTTGTATTCATTCAACACAACGTTCCAAACATCAAAGACTTGTGCTTGAAGATATCCCTTCATCTTTTCAGTCCAAAAAGAATAGTTGTTCCCATTAAGTACTAGATTCTCATCTTATTCCACTTCGCGATCTCCTTCTAGTTGTTAAATTGCTAGTGAAGGAACTTACTCTAATACCAATTGTTCAAAATATTGGGTGGGGGGGGGGGGGGGTGGTGAGGGGAGGGGTGAATCAATATTTCTTAGCAATTAGCAACTTATTAATCTTTTTATAGCATTAATTAATCTTCGACATAAATTCAAAAACATAGATGAGAAATAGAAAGTAGACACAAGAAATTTTAGGTGGAAACCCCCTCTGGAACAAAAACTACCAAACGCTTCTATAACAATTTATGAGTACAATAATGCTTCAGCTCCAACTAAAATGGAAGACCCATATCCCTAGTACTCTAGATAAGTGTGCAATGTTTTAGCTCCAATTGGAAGGACACTCCAATGTCCTAGTTTTATCAACAATTGCTGAAAGGGTGTTCCAACACCATAGGAAGCCCCAACTTTCCCTAGAACCACCCTGATGTGTTTTCAGGCTCCAAACTGAAGGCGGCTTCAACCACCAATGTAGCACCACCCAACCACCCTTAAAATCACGATGAATTTTGATAAATGATTTATGGCTCATCAAATTTTGCTGCTTGGAATATCAGGTTGGAAGAAACCTTGGATGAGAATGATGTCTTGTAATATGTGGAAGGAAAAGTAACTAAACCCCTGGAGGATTATGTTTCTATCAAGGCCAAGTACAAGAAAGGTGAGATCAAAGCAAAGAAAATAGTTATTAATTCTTTAAGAGATCATTTTTTTATTTATATTTCTAAGTTGAAGAAGTCCAAGGATATCTATGATAAGTTGGTTGGGATGTATAAGGTCAATAATTTGAACCATATTCTATCCTTGAAAAATTAACTCAAGGACATCAAAATGAACAAGGGAGAGATTTTGCAGTCATACTTCATGAGGATATCCCAATTAAAGGATCAATTACTAACTATTGGAGAACTTATGTCTGGTAGAGATTTGGTGTTCGTTGCATTTGGAGGCCTTCCTCCAATTTGGGAGACATTCATTACAACTATTATCAACAATGACAAGTTTCTAACATTTGATGAACTAGTTGGAAAGTGCACTCAAGAAGAGACGAAGATGATTTCTAGAGGGAGGATTCAAAAGCATGAAGAAAGGTAACTCTCTACATTTGTTTCTCAAGTTAAGAAGAAGAAAGGAAGAGGATTACCATCTAATCCTAGAAATATTTCTCCATAATTACAGGAGTATAATAGAAGATTTAAAGGGAACTAACAAAAATTGAACCTCTACCACAAGCATGGTCACTATACCCAGGATTGTCTAGAGAAGAGAAATTTTTTTAAGTCCTACAACAACAATCGTGGCATCAACAACAACTGGTATAACTATAGAAGAATAAGAGATGCTCCTAATGATTGTGGTGAAGACCACGATCATCAAAAGAGATTAAGAAACTCAAGGTATGGAAATAATGCAATTGCTACTCAATCTGAATATTTTATTATTTACGCCCTTTCTAGTTCCTCTCCCGATTCATTTGATACTTGGTTAGTAGATATTGGGGCCTCTATACACTTCATTGGGTATCATGAAGTCCTCTCAACCCTGGTTGAGAAGGAGAAAAAATTTAAAATCAATCTTGGGGACAAATCTAATTATCATGTGAAGGGCTTTAGTTTTGTTTCATTTTGTTTGGACTATGGTGAAATCATACACCTACATGATGTTATGTACATACCGAGATTGAATAAGAATCTTGTATCTATATCTTTCATGGAAGACAAAGGGACGAGAGTTGCCTTCATAAGAGGAGAGGTCCTCACTCGGCCTATGGAATCTCACATGAGGGATGCATTCACTTTGGGATCAAGAATTGAATGACTCTATAGAGTCAATGGAAAACCAATTTTAGCATTGGTGTATGAAAGAAATCATCAAAGTGAGTTATGGCACCAAAGGTTTGCTCATCTTCACTATGATGCTTTGCCTAAAGTGAGAATTTTGGTTGTAGGAATGCCTGAGATTCAACCAAATCATAATGGGGTATATCCAGGATGTGCCAGTGGAAATAAATCGAAGGAACCATTCCCTTATAGTAGGAGCAGGACCAGTGGTATTCTACAACTCATACATTTTGATTTATGTGGACCCATGCCAGTGAAATATCTTGGTGGCTATCGATAGTATGTAATATTTGTAGATGACTTATCCCATAAGACATGGATATTCTTCTTAAATAAAAAATACGAGGCATTTGATATGATCAAGGAATTCAAGGCACTAATAGAGAATTAAACAAGGAAGAGAATATAAATCTCCAGGTCTAATAATGGTGGATAATTCACTTCGAACAAGTTCATTAAATTTTGTGAGAAATTTTGGATCAAGAAAGAGGTCATCGTACCTTACATCCCTCAACAAATTGGATTGGTTGAGAGAAAGAATGGGATCATCATGGAAGCTACCTAAGCCATGCTGTATGATCAAAAGTTACCTAAGTTTCTATGGAGTGAAGTTGCAAATATTGCAGTGTATGTTCAAAACAGGACTCCTAATCAAGCCTTTGATGATAAGACTCCTAAAGAAGTCTTCACGGGTGTGAAGCCTGATGTTGGACACTTACGGATTTTTGGTTGTCTTGTATACTTTCATGTGTCAAAGGACAAGAGGAACAAGTTGGAAGCTTCAAGGAAGAAAGGTATATTTGTTGGATATTCTGAAAATTTTAAAGCTTTTATAATATATGTTATTGGTCAAGGAATATCAATTTTAGTAGGGATGTAACATTCGATGAATATGTTTCCCTTGGAAAATCAAGGGACACTCCTCCTCCTCCTACCAATGTTGAGAATAAGGATGATGATCTTTTGGAAGGTCCTCTTGAATCTGAGACAAATGTTGTTGATTATCTTTTGGAACCCATAGACCCCTTCGATCCTCCTCCATGTGATCCTCTTGCCAAGAAGAGACCACTTTGGCTTCATGACACCTTACAAGATGTTGAAAGACATGTCGTTGCCAAAGGAACCTTTAGAGAAATTAAGAAGTTATGTCAATACCAAGGTTATGTTGTATGAACACCATCATATAGGTTGAACCTCCCACCTTTGAAGAAGAAATGAAAGAGTAGGTTTGGAAGGATGTTATGGCTGAAGAATATGAATCTATAATGAAGAATGATGTGTGGGAAGTAGTTCTAAGGTTCGAAGGAAATTCTGTTGTGACTTCCAAATGGATGTACAAGATCAAGCCTGGATCAGATGGAAGTATTGAGAAATATAAGGAAATATTCATGGATAGAGGTTTCTCCCAAAATAAAGGAGAAGATTATGATGATATTTTTGTACTCGTTTCCTACTACACTACCATTAGATCTATTGTTTCTTGAGCTGCTAGTCAGGGATGGACTCATCACTATATGGATGTGAAGACCACATTTCTTCATAACATTCTACAGGAAGAAGTATATGTTGAGCAACCACATGGATTTGAAGTACAGCAGGAAGACTCATGTGTGTCAGTTGAAGAAGGAACACTATGGATTGAAGCAAGCCCTAAAGGTTGGGTATGCTCACATTGATGGCTACCTAATGAAGCTTGGACTCATGAGAAGCAATGTCGACTTGAACCTCTACTTCAAAGTTGTATAAAGTATGCCCTTGATTTTGGTTTTTTATATGTTTATGACTTATTCTTGACAGGTGGTCAGCCTCTCATTCTACAGTGCAAGAAGGAGCTAGCCTTTGAATTTGAGATGAAAGGTCATGGATTGATGCACTACTTCCTGGGCTTATAGGTGTGGCAGAGGTCTGGTGATATTTTCCTTTCTCAAGGGAAATATGTTGTGAACTTGCTGGAAAGATTTGGAACAACCAAATGCAATTCCATGGCCACTCCGATGGAGATGAACTTCAAGAAGCTATGTGAAGAAGTTATTGGACCTGATTTGGAAAATCCCTCTGAGTATCGACAGTTGATTGAGGCATTGATGTTCCTTGTGAAGACACATCCACGCATGTGTTTTTCAGTTAATACCCTGAGTCAATTTATAATTGAGCCTCTTCATGCACATTGGGTCAATGCTAAGCATGTGTTGAGATATTTACATGGGGCGATTCATCTTAGACTCAAATATATTATTCGAGATATGAGGCTACATGGATACACTGATCTTGATTAAGCCATAAATATTGTCAACATAAAGAGCACTTCAAGGTGTTGTTTTAGCCTGGCATCTACCATGATATATTGGATGAGAAGGAAGCAAAATTTTGTTTCCCTTAGTACAATTGAGGTTGAATATATTGTCACTAGCATGGCTAACTGCAAGGAAGTATGGTTGAGGAAGCTCTTTGGAGAGTTGTTTGAGTAGGTTCTAGATACGACAATTATATATTGCGACAATAAGAGTGGGATCCGACTGATGGAGAATCTTGTGTTCCATGACAAGTCTAAGAATATTGAGATCATGTATCACTATATTTGAGACATGGTGTAGAGAGGAGCTGTAAGATTCCATCACATTTCAACTGATAAGCAAATAGAAAATATTCTTACCAAGGCTTTGTCGAAAGGGAAGTTCGTGTTCTTCAGATAGCAGCTTGGACTGATAGATGTGACCCTCCCCAGTAAGGGTCACGCTTGATCGAGGAGACTAAGTTATGCTCTTCCCCCTATTTGATCTCCCAGGGATAGGAATTGAGTTGGATAGCTCCTGGGGTTAAAGTAACTCTAAACAATAGGATAGTTGTGCTCTGTACCTCTCATGTAAGTAGTATCCTGCCTATTGTCTAACAATAGGATAGTTGTGGTCCTTACCTATCATGGTTGCTGAGAAATATAGGGCATAGAGATTAAGTGATTTCTCTTCTATTAGTAACTTCTTTTGAGTGTTTTTTACTTCTTTATATTAGGATCTTCTTTTACTTAGGTTATTAATGTTATTATTCATCAAACAGCTACCAATGCATAAATCATAAAGATACAAGAGACATAGAATATAGGTTATAAACCAGGGCAAAAACCTCTCACTCTTTGAGAGGAAAACCCGACCAAATTATTCTTATAGAGATTCCAATTGATGCATACTAAGACCAAGACCCTTGACCTATTTGCCACTCCAAGACCGAGACACAAGATCCTTAGTCAATGATAGTCAACCTTCTGCTCCTTCCTCCTTCTTGACTTCTTCTTCAACCATGGCTTTCTTTTGCTTTAGACATTCAACCTTATTCTACTTTGGCCCCTTGGAGAACTACACTTCTCCTTGGCTTCCACTGCCGCAATAGACTTTGGTCTTCACTGCTGCAATATACTTCTCCTCTTCTTGGCCTTTACTGCTTCAATAGATTTCACCTTTCCTCAGCCTTCTTTTTTGCAATATACAGGTCTACAATTTTGTGTGTGTGAAGGTAATTTTGCCCATAGAAAAATCCCAAATCAACACAAAACACCTCGCTACTCTTTCTTTCTTACTCGTTAGTAATTTAGCTCCCTTGATGACCCTCACACTTTAGATCTTGACCGAACTATATTGCTGAAATTTTTTACCTCTGAACTTAAGCTGAGCTACCTATTTATAGTGGTTTTCCTCTGTAATTAGCCAACATGAGTGTATGTGAGCCAACATGTCCTTTGGATGGTTTATTATTTATTTTTGAATCGGACTTGAGGAGGAGACTTTGCTTGGATTTCGAGGGCTAATTATACTTATCTAATGACTCATAAAAAATTTAATATGCCCAAGAAGAGTCCATACATGAAATCAACTCAAATTGACTTTATGACCAATCCTAAGGACTCACAGTGGGAGTTGTTAGCTCCTGCTGCAGCAGGTATTCATTTTTCATGATTTGCATTTCACAGGCCAAATATGTTGTACTTTGCTTGCTGCAATGCTCCATATTTGCTCAAACAGTCTCCAAATGAAGAAGGTTACTTCAAGATTCATTCAATTGCCTTAAAATTTTGTAAAGTTTTCCTGGTATCGCTACTGTTAGTTAAAGGGAGGTCCAAACAGTTCAATCTTGGTCTCCCTAGGTTTAAATTTCATGTTTTAGAATATAGAGATTGCAAGTCTGTCCAAACAGTTTAATCTTGGCAGACTCTTAGATAGGTAGAGAAACATAAGAGTCCAACAGCTTAATCTGGGCTCTGGAAGAAATAAGGGTAGTATGTAGATAGGAAAGCATTAAAAGAAAAATGTATGATGGGTCTGCAAGTCTAAGTGCACCCCCAAACAAAAGAAGAAAAAATGCTAGGCAAGTAGGATGGGTAGGTAGTTCTGAGGCTGTTGAATTGCTGACCAGTTCCAAGTTTCCAGGTATCATATCAGGAAGAACATAATCAGCAAATATTTGTAAGCAAAAAGGCTCAAATGAGGTATAACTAACTCCCCTTCTCTGTTTTCCCCGATCATTAATTAACATCCCCAAAAGAGGTCAAGATCTGCTTGACACCTCTTAAGTTCATCACCTTCATAACGCTGGCTTGAGTAAAGATCTGCTTTACTCAAAAGTTGTTCCATATCTTCTCCTGAAGTATGGTCCTACACCCTGTAACAGCCTAAGTTCTTCCGAACTTAGCGCTTTCTTACCATCTCCATATTAACCACTAACATTATTATTTATCTCCCTATGTTTCTCGTCCCCGTATTAATATTAAGTAAAATTCCCCTATGTAATATCCCTCCCCCTGGTTGAAAAATAACCATAGCAACTCCCGGGAATTGTTTAGTTTATCAGAAACTAAGCAAGAACCCCAACCTCCAAAACCACCTTCCAGATACTATGGACTCATTCCAAAGTATAAAATTCCCCTGAAGTAGTCGGACCCCTTCCGAAACCTCAAAATCCCTTCACACCCACTTACTTACCTTTCTCCTCAAATCCGTTTTCGCGTTGCAACCTCGCCCTCTCACATTCATGCAAAACATTGCCCATCCGTCCCCCGCCGATGCGATATCGCGAAATCGGTGATCGCAAACGCTGAATGTCCAATCTATTCACCCCTCCGTCTCCACCGATGCGATATCGTGATATCGCATATCGACAGTCGCAAGCACCAGAGGTCCAACCCAATGATCGCCCTCTTTCCCCGCCAACGCGATATCGCGATATCGCTTCGGAATCTCTTCACCACAGTCCATCCAGCACCTCACCACGTCGCGCTGTACCAGGGACCCACTGCTGACGTCATCCGCCGTACAGTCGACGCAATGCTTCCGTCAACAGCCAGAAAAGCCGAAAAATCTTCGTGTAGGAAGAAAAGTCGCATTTCAGAGCTCCAGATCAAGAAACGGAGGTAGTTTCCGATGCGCGAATCTTCTGATTGCCGAGCCCACTGCGCGCCGAAAGAGCCCGAAAATCGCCCAATCGTGCCAAAGGATCCAGTTTGGAGACAGCAGGAGATCAGTCACAGAGTTTAAAGTGTATCAGATCAAATCAGCAGGCTTCAAGCATGTCAAAGAGTATCAGTCGAAGGCGGAAACCATCAATGTAGCGGCAAAGTGTATCAGAGAATATCTTGAGCAGCGGCTCAAAGCAAGAGAAATTTGAATATCTTCTAGCAGATCCATAGGAGGAGAGCGAAATTACTTGAGGCTCTCAAATCATAATAATTTCACATTCAATTCGCACCAAAGCCGAACAGCAGCCCCAAAGCACATTCACTCCAGCAGCACTGCATCTGGTCCCCAAGGGCCACCTCGTCACCTATTCCGATTCAACTGCCCCCAGCGCAGCCAAAAATATTTACTTGCATTTAATTCCAACAGCATTTAGATTTTGAAGAGTTCTAAGCAGACCTGTCAAGGTCACTTGTAATGATGTCTTTCCGATTTTTTGTTTATAAATACCACCCGAAGCGATATTGTGAAGGGTTGGTTGGTTGGCAGTAGTTGTTGGTCAGTCTTCTTTCCAGTATTTTCTCTGAGCAAAGACTCGCACTGTAACTGTCATATTTTTCCATAATCAAAGATTGCTGAAAGCATGGATTGCAAAACAGCATGATGTTTTCTCTTGGCCAAGGAATGATCACGGAATTCCTGTGTCTCTGCATGATCCATTAAGTGTTCTTCTTCCCTGTTTATTTTATGTTTTTATCATCTTTCCGCCTTTCTAAGTTGCAGGAAAAAAGAATAGCTTAAGAATTGTTTCATTACACCTTAAGTTCAATTTCTGCACTTTTCGATGTTTTCTTCAGAAACAGTTATGAGCCTGTATTCTTAAATGATCTGGTTTACCATGTTCCTTTCATATACGAGTGCATGTCTTTGGAATTCTTAACTTCTCCGGGATCCCACTCATCCAATTCTCCTCTTTGTCAGCATGATGAAATGATTCTCTTTTTCCTTTCATCCCTGATGCCCATTCCGTACTTTCAGCAGTCCGAGTATTGTATCCAGCGTGGCTATCCCGCTCCGTATCCCCTTGTGACCAAGAAAACGCTTGCATGCCTCAATCTGTGACTCCATGCCCAATGGTTCAAAACTTATAACACCTTACTGTGCCTCTTTATTCAAGAATCCTACCTTCCTTCCAATCACAGTCAACATTCCCTTGAAGTCAGAAAGCTAGCCTAAAATCATCAACTAATGTTGAATCTAAAGGAGAGAGCCCTCTCCGATTGCAGGTGGGCTAGAACCTGCAATCAGAAGATTGGTTTGTTGTTACCTCGGCTGTATCCCTACTAGGAGCCTAGGGACAACCTGAGTGATAACATAATGGCGAATCCACTGGGGAACTCCTCAGATAAATCAATGCAACCAATCTGCATCTTCACAGAGGAAGAAACCGAATTTTGATCGGCCGACCTGCGTGGTTGCATATTTTGAGAAATCTTTCAAAGATATATTAGAAGTTGGCTCCTAAGAAACTAACATGTAATACACGATCAAATCCTGATCCCAATAACCCGCCCTCTTTTGGAAATCCGAATCTAATTCCGAAGATCGTCAGGCAGCAAAAACAAAAAGACTGCCAGACCCCTGTTAGTCCTGAAGCAGTTCAGCCAATTGTTGTGCCGACCCCCGTCAAAGTTCTAGTCCGATCCACCCCGAATTCCTCTAGCTCATCGCCCCCTTCTCCGAGTAGCTCTTCCACACCTCAACCCCATATCCATACCCCACCGGTTACCCCCTCTTCCCTGGTTATCCCTGTAGTCCCCCTCGCTTTAGGTGTTTCACTCATCGTCGTCATCATGGCCAGATATGCACCATTACAATTACCTGCGAATCCCGGGGCAATGCCTCAGGACTATCAATCAAAAATCACTTACTTTGATGGTACAACCTCTTGCACCGCCATACAACATACAAAGAAAATGCAAGATTATTTCGAGAGTTATGAGATAGACGATGATAGCGTAAGAATGAAGATCTTTGTTCAAAGTCTAACCGGTGATGTCAGAACCTGGTTTAGGGCACTTCCATCTAATTCAATATTAAATCCGGAAGCCTTATACCAAACCTTCATTAACAGATGGGAGAAAAGGAAGGACCCCCTGCACATACTATCCGAATATGAATCCATCAAGAGAGGACCTGGGGAAGCTGTCCTAGATTACTGTGCCAGATTTAACAATGTTTACAATGCGATACCACCAAGTTTAAGACCTCCACCCGACCTTGCTTTATACAAATTTCCGGATGGCTTTGATGCCAAGATGGTGTATCAATTAAGGGAGAGAGCCCCTCAAAGCCTGACGGAAATGCAAGATGCCGCAGTAAGCGTAGAAGCAAATCTGATTGCTAAAAGAAACAGAACCAGATCCGAGAGAAAAACCACCTTCAAAGAAGAACCCTCCTCTCACGAGCATAAACTTGATGCAATCATCAGTTCCATGAACAGAATGGGAGATAGATTAGACAACGTGGAGAGAAAAAATTCATGGGAAAATCAACAGCCCAACGCCGCGAGGAACCCAAACCTCAGAAAAACCCAAAATTTGAACATAGGTAGGGCCAATCAGGATCATGACGTCAGACCTCCTTTCCAAGAGAACTTTGTCGAGGCATCTACATCTGCTGATCCCACAGACGGGACCCTAATGAACCTGGTTGATTCATAAAATGGACAGCAATCCTCCTTCACGGAAGAAAACCCCCCATACCTTAATATAGAACAATTCCGCACTAAATCGGGAGAGTCCTTTGACTTTAAACAAAGGTATGACACTGCCATATATGAGGTACATAAGTAATACAAACTAAGAACACGGACTGTCGATGTGTCTCCGCCCAGCAAGGCAAAGGAGGGAAAACAGCCCAACAAGGCTAAAGGGAAAAGCACCAATGGCCATACTATCGACAACCATGTCCCAAATTCTCGACAAGTTATTGTGGAAGATGTAACAGAAACACATGGTTCTATGGAACAACCTCTACACTCTTCCCGCCCTGAAAAAGACCTGGAGAGCATTCCAGAAAATATTCCCAGAACGGGGATACCACGGACAGTCATACATAGTGATATGGACGTTCAAAAGGGAAATGCAGAAAATACGCCGGAGAAAGAAAAACTCACCAGTGTCAATAGTCGGAACCCAGCAGAAAAGCCATTCAGCCTAGAAATCAAAATGAGGAAGCTTAAAATCTTCATCCCCCTCTCAGAACTGGCTAAACATACTGTGTATAGACAACAAATTCAAAAATCGCTCCAATTGCCTGAAATTAGGGATGATGTAAATATTCTAGACGACACCCCTGAACTACTGTTTGGGCTAGAGGTTGACGGAAAAACAACATTTGGACCTGTCCCGCCTTTATATATCAGCCTGTACATACATGATAAGGTACTGCACAATGCTATGTTTGATTCAGGCGCCTCACACAACCTCATGCCCAAAGCCGTAATGGAAAAGCTAAACCTCGATGTTACCCGACCCTATAAAGATCTGTATTCGTTCGATTCAAGTCAGGTCAAATGCCTAGGCTTAATCAAAGATCTTTGCGTATCCCTAGTCCAATTCTCGAACAAAACGATCTTAATGGACGTAGTAGTTGCTGACATCCCCAAAAAGTATGGCATGCTGCTATCCAAATCATGGGGAGAAAAACTGCAAGGATCCCTTCAACTCGACCTCTCTTACACCACTATACCCGTCTTTGGGCAACCAAAGAGACTTTATAGGTAAACGCTAATGAAATATGTGGTGAGTAGTGAGGAGAAACCCCAAAATTTTCCAATATACTCGATCCATTCTGATATGGATTCTTTTATTTTGTTTAATGATAATATAATTCTTCCAAATCCTGATAAACCGCTAGCCCTAGAACAAGAAACCAATGCCAGTGAGAGGCCGGTCGACAACTCGCTTGAAATTGTCTCAACAGCCCAGGCAATCAGCACAGGACAGGAAGAAAACCCCGAAACAGAAGTCATCAGTTCATCTACGCTGCATGCCCCTCAAATCCCCAATACTCGCCTTGAACGAGAGGTCTCATGGTATTTATAATTCAATGGTGCAGTTAACAAGTTAGGATCAGGGGCTGGAGTGTGGATTTACAAAACTCATGAAAATCATGAGCAAGGCCACGCCTATAGACTCAATTTTAGATGTACAAACAACATGGCAGAGTACGAAGCCCTTCTCTTAGGTCTCAAGCTGCTCAAAACCTTGGGAGCTACCACAATTTCCATCCTAGGTGATTCGGACCTCATTATATAACAGATAAAGGACAATTTCGTCGCTAATGACAGTAGAATGAGAGCTTACAGAGCCACTGCCGGCGAATTTTTTAGCACCTTCAGTGATTTTGAGTTGACCAAAGTCGCATGAGAACATAATATTCATGCTCATAGCCTAGCTACCTTCGCTAGCACCTGTAGGTTTCCCTTTGGACCTAGTCACCACTTCACTGCAGAAGTAAAACACAGACCGTCAATTCCTAACAATGTCGAGAATTGGCAGGTATTCCAAGATGATGTCCAGATTAACAATTTTTTAACTCTGGAAGGTGAATTCTCTAACACCAGCATTGACATGGACGTTACACCAGAAACACAGCAACTAGCAGAAGAAGATCGCATGACCCTAACAGCCCCCATGGCTGAACAGATACTCAGTCCAACCATTTTTGACAGCACAAACATAAGGCAACTGAAACAGGCTCACCCACCTAAGGCAGCCGAGGCAGAAGAAGAATCTATGGAGCTAAAAGGAAATGTTTTGCCTGCTGGCCTGACCCCATTGGAAGACATGTTTGATAGCAACGATGTAGCCAAAAAACCAAAAATGGAACTTTTGGATGCCGCCATAGAAGAATACAACATAGGAACAGCAGAACATCCCAAGATGATCAAACTCTCTAAAAACCTGCCTCCTGACCAAAAGCCCAAATATGTGGATCTGTTTAAAGAATTCCAAGACGTATTTGCCTGGATTTATGAGGACTTGAAGTCCTATGACACTTCAGTAATCCAGTATACCATTCCCCTAAGGCCGAACCAGAAACCGTTTAAACAAAAAATCAGAAGAATCAACCCCGTGCTTCTCCCTATGATTGAAAAATAAATAAAAAGAATGTTTGATGCAAGGATCATTGCACCTATCAGATTCTCGGAATGGGTATCTAACTTAGTCCCTACCAGGAAGAAAACATGAGAGATAAGACTGTGTGTAGACCTGAGAAATTTAAACCAAGTCTCCCTAAAGGACCACTACCCATTACCCAAAATGGATCACATCTTGCAAAGGGTGGTGGGCTCTTCTAGGATCTCTCTGCTTGACGGATTCTCGGGATTTAACCAAATTCTAGTTCATCCAGATGATCAGGACAAAACAGCTTTTACTACACCCTGGGGAATGTTCAAATACGTTAAAATGCCTTTTGGGCTGAAAAACGCCGGCGCCACCTTTCAGAGGGCAATGGATATCGCATTTGCTAAGGAAATACATGATTTCCTCGTGGTTTACCTGGATGACCTGACCCCATTTTCCAAATCTGACTCGCAACACCTTAAGCACTTAAGGTAGATTTTTATCACATGTAGGAAATTCGGCATTTCCTTGAACCTGAAGAAGTCCCTGTTCACCCTGGAGGAAGGCAGGTTATTAAGGCATATAATATCAAAATATGGGATCAGAATCAACCCAGAAAGAATTCAGGCTATCCTCCAAATCCCTTACCCGAGAAACACGAAAGAGCTACAAGGATTCCTTGGAAAAATCAACTTCCTAAGAAGAGTTATCCCCAATCTAGCTGAGTCAATGAGGCTATTGAGTAACATGCTAAAAAAGGATGCCAAGGTGAGATGGTCCCTTGAGGCCAAGCAAGCTTTCGAGAGTATAAAAGCGGCCTTGACTCAAACACCTGTCCTTACCAGTCCTCAATTTGGCAGTGATTTTATCATTTTTTCTTTCGCATCAGAACATACCATAGCCGAAGTCCTTCTGCAGAAAGATGATCAGGGAAATGAGAAACCAATAGCTTTCTTCATCCGAGCTTTGAGAGACGCGCCCCTAAAATTTCAGATCATGGAAAAGCAAGCTTACGCCCTGGTCAAAGCTATTAAAGACTTGAGAATTTACATCCTCTACTCTCATGTGATCGCATATGTCCCCAACGCAGTTGTAAAGGACATATTAACTCAAGAAGGATTGGAAGGCAGGAGAGGCAAATGGATCGCTAGCATCCTTGAGTATGACATTGAGATAAATCCCACCAAGCTCATAAAAGGACAAGGGCTAGCTAAGCTAATGGCCGAAACAAATTTCCAAGCACTTGACATTAATCAGCTGGACGATGAAGCGGAGCTGGCGACTCCACAGATCAGTGATACCTTCACCCAATCCCCTTGGTACTCTGATATTTGTTTTGTATTTTTAAACCTATGTGCTCCCCCAGGATTGTCCAGAACTAAAAAAAGATTTTTAAGAATGAAATCATCAAACTTCTGCGTCATAGATGGTGCCTTATTTTGGAAAAATTATGAAGGTATTTTGCTTAAATGTTTAACTGAGGATGAAACTAACAGCGTCATGAGAGAATTTCATGCAGGTGATTGCGGAGGCCACTTATATTGGAAATCCACGGTGGACAAGATCTTGCGAGCCAGTTATTACTGGCCCTCTTTGTTTACAGATCTGAAAACATTTACTGCCTCATGCCACAGATGCCAAATATTTGAAGGAAAAGGAAAGCTATTGCCTCTGCCCCTAAAGCCCATTTCAACCGAAAAGCCTTTTCAACAATGGGGTCTTGACCTCGTTGGAGAAATTCATCCCTCCTCCTCAGGCCAGCACAAATGGATTTTGACATCCACTAACTATTTCACCAAATGGATTGAAGCAATCCCGTGTAGGCAAGCCAATGACTCCACCACCATCCAATTCCTTGAGAACAACATCCTGTCCAGGTTTGGCTTCCCGAAGAAAATCATTGCCGACAATGCAGCTGCTTTCAAATCCAATAAAATCATTAACTTTTGCCACAAATACCACATTACCATAGGTCACTCGACTGCTTACTATCTGCAAGGCAATGGCCTGGCCGAGTCCTCCAATAAGAGCCTCATCAATATCATAAAGAAGATACTAGAAGAGAACAAAAAGAATTGGCACAAAAACCTCACCAGCGCCCTATGGGCAGACTGAATGACCACCAAAAAATCCATCGGGATGAGCCCCTATGAACTTGTGTATGGCATGGAAGCCAGGTTTCCTTCATCTCTGGGCATACCAACTATCAAACTCTTGCAAGAAATTCGGGCTGAGACGAACGACATGCAGAGACAAATTAATCAGGCTATTCACCTTCAGCAAACCAGAGAAGAAGTTTTCAATAGAGCTCAAGGTCTACAGGAAAAACTCAAGAAAATATTCGACAATAAAACCAAAGTGGAGGATTTCTGGGTAGGCAGCAAAGTCCTAAGATGGGATGCAAGAAGGGAAGACAAGGGCAAACATGCTAAATTTTATTTTCTGTGGAAAGGTTCGTACATTATCAGCGTTGTGCAAGGCAATAACACCTACTTTCTCAAATCTCTTGATAACGGCACAGCGGAAGAAGGCCCGATCAATGGCCGGATGTTGAAGCACTACAATGATCCTCCTGCTTGAAAGAGTCGTTGGTAGTTGGTTTGTACATATTTGTGAGTATCAGTTTTGAATTTTTAAAGATTATAATACTGGGAGCACGCGGAAGAAAGCAGGCGATGCTTCCAAGTTTTGCAGAAGACAGCAAGAAACTAAAAAAAAAACCAAGGCGTTCTGGCCTGCTGTTCTTGACTTCCCGCAAGGAGAAGCCATCCCCGAGTGGAGCCACTATTAGCTCCTGCTGCAGCAGGTATTCATTTTTCATGATTGGCACTTCACAAGCCAAATATGTCGTACTTTGCTTGCTGCAATGCTCCATATTTGCTCAAACAGTCTCCAAATGAAGAAGGCTACCTCAAGTTCATCCAATGGCCTTCAAATTTTGTAAAGTTATCCCGGTATCGCTACTTGTAGTTAAAGGGAGGTCCAAACAGTTAAATCTTTGTCTCCCTAGGTTTAAATTTCATGTTTTAGAATATAGAGATTACAAGTCTGTCCAACCAGTTTAATCTTGGCAGATTCTTAGATAGGTAGAGAAACAGAGGAGCCCAACAGCTTAATCTGGGCTCTGGAAGAAATAAGGGTAGTATGTAGATAGGAAAGCATTAAAAGAAAAATGTATGATGGGTCTGCAAGTCTAAGTGCACCCCCAAACAAAAGAAGAAAAAATGCTAGGCAAGTAGGATGGGTAGGTAGTTCTGAGGCTGTTGAATTGCTGACCAGTTCCAAGTTTCCAGGTATCATATCAGGAAGAACATAATCAGCAAATATTTGTAAGCAAAAAGGCTCAAATGAGGTATAACTAACTCCCCTTCTCTGTTTTCCCCGATCATTAATTAACATCCCCAAAAGAGGTCAAGATCTGCTTGACACCTCTTAAGTTCATCACCTTCATAACGCTGGCTTGAGTAAAGATCTGCTTTACTCAAAAGTTGTTCCATATCTTCTCCTGAAGTATGGTCCTACACCCTGTAACAGCCTAAGTTCTTCCGAACTTAGCGCTTTCTTACCATCTCCATATTAACCACTAACATTATTATTTATCTCCCTATGTTTCTCGTCCCCGTATTAATATTAAGTAAAATTCCCCTATGTAATATCCCTCCCCCTGGTTGAAAAATAACCATAGCAACTCCTGGGAATTGTTTAGTTTATCAGAAACTAAGCAAGAACCCCAACCTCCGAAACCACCTTCCAGATACTATGGACTCATTCCAAAGTATAAAATCCCCCCGAAGTAGTCGGACCCCTTCCGAAACCTCAAAAGCCCTTCACACCCACTTACTTACCTTTCTCCTCAAAGCCGTTTTCGCGTCACAACCTCGACCTCTCACATTCATGCAAAACATTGCCCATCCATCCCCCACCGATGCGATATCGCGAAATCGGCGATCGGCGATCGCAAACACCGAATGTCCAATCTATTCACCCCTTCGTCTCCGCCGATGCGATATCGCGATATCAGATATCGGCAATCGCAAGAACCAAAGGTCCAACCCAATGATCCCTTCACCACAGTCCATCCAGCACCTCACCACGTCGTGCTGTACCAGGGACCCACTGCTGACGTCATCCACCGTACAGCCAACAATGCTTACGTCAACAGCCAAAAAGCCGAAAACGCTTCGCGCAGGAAGAAAAGTCGCGTTTCAGAGCTCCAGATCAAGAAACGGAGGCAGTTTCCGATGCACGAATCTTCTGATTGCTGAGCCCACTGCGCGCCGAAAGAGCCTGAAAATCGCCCAATCGTGCCAAAGGATCTGGTTTGGAGATAGCAGCAGATCAGTCACAGAGTTTAAAGTGTATCAGATCAAATCAGCAGGCTTCAAGCGTGTCAAAGAGTATCAGTCGACGGTGGAAACCATCAATGTAGCGGAAAAGTGTATCAGAGAATATCTTGAGCAGTGGCCCAAAGCAAGAGAAATTTGAATATCTTCCAGCAGATCCATAGGAGGAGAGAAAAATTACTTGAGGCTCTCAAATCATAATAATTGCACATTCAATTCGCACCAAAGCCGAACTGCAGCCCCAAAGCACATTCACTCGAGCAGCACCACATCTGGTCCCCAAGGGCCACCTCGTCACCTGTTCCGATTCAGCTGACCCCAGCGCAGCCAAAAAGATGTACTTGCATTTAATTCTAGCAGCATTTAGATTTTGAAGAGTTCTAAGCAGACCTTTCAAGGTCACTTGTAATGATGTATTTCCAATATTTTGTTTATAAATACCACCGAAGCGATATTGTGAAGGGTTCGTTGGTTGGTAGTAGTTGTTGGTCAGTCTTCTTTCCAGCATTTTCTCTGAGCAAAGACTCGCACTGTAACTGTCATATTTTTCCATAATCAAAGATTGCTGAAAGCATGGATTGCGAAACAACCTGATGTTTTCTCTTGGCCAAGGAATGATCACGGAATTCCTGTGTCTCTGCATGATCCAATAAGTGTTCTTCTTCCCTGTTTATTTTATGTTTTTATCATCTTTCTGCCTTTCTAAGCTGCACGAAAAAAGAATAGCTTAAGATTTGTTTCATTACACCTTAAGTTCAATTTCTGCACTTTTCGATGTTTTCTTCATAAACAGTTATGAGCCTGTATTCTTAAATGATCTGGTTTACCATGTTCCTTTCATATATGAGTGCATGTCTTTGGAATTCTTAACTGCTCCGGGATCCCACTCATCCACTTCTCCTCTTTGTCAGCATGATAAAATGATTCTCTTTTGCCTTTCATCCCTGATGCCCATTCCGTACTTTCAGCAGAATGAGTATTGTATCCTGCGTGGCTATCCCGCTCCGTATCCCCTTGTGACCAAGAAAACGCTTGCATGCCTCAATCTGTGAATCCATGCCCAATGGTTCGAAACTTATAACACCTTACTGTGCCTCTTTATTCAAGAATCCTACCTTCCTTCTAATCACAGTCAACATTCCCTTGAAGTCAAAAAGCTAGCCTAAAATCATCAACTCAGGTTGAATCTAAAGGAGAGAACCCTCTCCGATTGCAGGTGGGCTAGAACCTGCAATCAGAAGATTGGTTTGTGGTTACCTCGGCCGTATCCCTACTAGGAGCCTAGGGACAACCTCAGTGATAACAAGATCAACAACCTAGATTGAATTGGGATATCACAATCAAGAGCTGCCAGTGGACTATATCAGAGGTGGCACTATGGAAATTGTGATTGCAATCCAACGACACAGCGTTGACCTTTGATCGAGCATAAAGATTAATGACCGAGATGATAATATCGTATCGCAACGATAGAAGGGGTGATACCAATGGACCCGTGACCCCGTGATATGCGATACGCCAATATCGGTGATCAGCAGACTTGAAACGAATTGTAAATGTAGCTCTATAAAATTTGAGTTTCGATAAAAAAGTGTTTTGCTGGGCTTTTTCTATGTATTGGTGTACTTTTTTTATAAAACCAAAATACAAAGGAGACATGGCATATGGCACTACAGTGATAAAACATGGACCCGAAAGGATTTATGAATGCAATTTTATGTTATTTGGGTTCCATGGTAAATGGTATTTCAGGTGATCTTCAGCTGATAAGTGGTATTGGATGAGCTCCACCCGATCCCATACACTGACCGACACATAGCACACAGCAAGGAGAGAGAAAACCATTTTTTCGGGTGGGTGATCTCTACGCAAGTAAGCCATCCGAAATGCACATCATCCATTAGATCAAATGGTCATAGATCAACGATGCAGAATGTTCAAGCAGGTTGGATGATCGAGATGGATGTGAACCGTCGGATGAGAATAGATCTATGGTGCGGGATTCCAAAGGACTGATAACGGATGAGGCATAACAACCATCCGATTCCTCTATTTTAGAGTTTTTCCTATGTATTTATCTATGTAAACAAAGAAGCAATTCTTTAGGATTTTTCATTCCATTTGAAAACAGGTCGCCACCATACCTTAAGCGTTTTACAATGATTGTTTAATGCTTGATAGGGAGTTTAATGGGCAGCGATCAGGAGCTAGAAAGCCCAAGAATGTAGATGAATAGACAGAGCCGAGATGATTAAAAGTGACTCTATGGTAGACAAAGAGGACATAGAAAAGAGAGCAAGAGAAAGCAGAAGGTAGAGTGTAAGAGGGAGAGTCTGTGCACTTCTTTAGACTTGAGGATTTCGAGTAAATCCCTATTTTTTTTTCACTGTTGTGTTGAGAATCTATTCGAGATCACACTTGTAATACTCTACTCTTTAAGACATAATATAGAGGTCGACATTGAAAGCTGGACCAGGAGATGTAGCTAGGAATTCTCGTGAACTCCTTGATTATTTTGTTGTGTTGATGTGTGTGTATATTATGTTTTATAACTGTTCATTATCTATATTATTAACAATATTTTTGATCTGTTGCACTAAATAATATAGGAATTCCTACACATGAGTCTATAATACCTTTTCTTCTTGATTTAGTATCCATTTCAAATCAAGTGGTATCAGATCATTTGGTTTTGTTAAGGTTAGACAAGCTTGTGCTAGATTTTGAATGCTAACTAGATCAAAGCTCAGACTAGGAGAAGGAGAACTTGTTGAGGGTAATCTAGAGATTGGAACATTCTATTCTCAGAGGAGAATGGCCGAATAAGCTCCATTGGGATCAAAATCTCAATTTATAGAAAGTTTTAAGGCACTCCAAGCCACGGTGGAAGAGATGTATCTTGAATTTAAGAAGGGTCGAGGTGAAAGCACTTCAACACCTAAACCAGACAGGAAACTTTGTTAGTTTCCCCTCTATAAGGAAAAGGGAAAGGGAAAATGCCTCCTCCACCATCTCCCCCATCATCACCTTCATCATCCTCATCATCTTCTAGCTCTTCTAGGAAGAAGAAAAAAGCTTCCTTAAGAAAATTATATGTGAAGTTTGATTTGCCAATTTATGATGGAGAACTCAATGCAGAAAATCTAGATAATTGGATAAGACAAATTGATGTATAGAGCGTTGATTCTGAAAGGAAGAAGATTCAACTGGCTAGCCTTCGACTTGGAGGAACTAAACTAGTATGCTGGGAAGGCAAGACACAAGCTAATCTGCAAAAACATGGTAAAATCATTTCTACCTGGAATGAATTTGTTTATGCTATCAAAAATCAATTCTATCCTTTAGCTTACATGCAACAAGAAATGATGAGTTGGAAAACTCTTCGTCAGTTGAAGGGTAAAAGTGTACAAAGTTATACTTAGGAATTCAGAAAGAGATCTTTAACTCTAGGTATATCATTAGATTCACCTAAGACTTTATTAAAGTATATAGGTGGTCTTCATATCTATTTAAAGCATACTATTTTCGTGTTTAATCCCACTATCTTAGATGATGTATTAGTTCAGGCAACACATCTAGAACCTAGAGGTAAGAATGTAAACCCAGAGTTTGGGGGATCATCTAAATATTCTGTAAGCAAGAGTAAGGAAAAGAAGAAGCTGAAATGGAAAGATAGGAAAGAAAACACTATAAAGAAGGATAAACCTCCATGCACTCATTGAAAGAAAGAAGGACACGATGAGGCAGACTGCTGGTTTTTGCATCCATAACTAAAACCTAATAAGTTCAATGGAAAGAATAAAAACAATGTTGCAGCTATTCAGTAGCACTTGAGATCAGATTCACGCGATGAAACAACAATTACAACCACAGGTATTAAAGGTAAAGATTTTGAAGCATCCACAAGTAATTTTGCACAATCTGTTGATAATGAAAATAATGAGAGGGAAAGAAATGAGCCTTTTCATATTAGAGTGATTTCCAATCATAATCACAAGTAAATTTTATTTATGAAACAATAAGAAATCGGGATTACAAACAAAACCTCATGAGAAGGCATATCCATTAGGTTGGGTGTGTGATAAAACAAAGCGACAAGTAACGAGATAATGTAACCTTAGGTTTTCTATTGGATCAACATTTGTAGATGATGTTGAGTTAGATATAGTTCCATTGGATATATGTGGTATTGTTTTGGAAAGTCCATACTTGAATGATAGGAAAGTTATTTTCTATAGAGCTGAGAATAAGTATCAACTCACTAAAAATGGAATAGAATACATTGTAAGAGCTCATAAACTCAAAAAGCTATTCTCTCATAAACTCAGGAAAGATGAAAAGAATTGTGAATTCAAGTAAGCAATTTCTACTAATGGTTGTAAATGCAAAGGATCCTGAAAAATCCAATGCATTTGAAGGTTGTGATTCTAAACAGAAAGCTGATTTAGTTAAAGTTGTTTCAAAGTATGATGTTCGATTTCAAGAACCAAAATGTCTGCCACCCAAGCGAGAAATAGTACATGATATTTATTTGCAGCAAGATGCTCCATTACCTAACATTGGAATCTACAGGTTGTCAGCTTTAGAGAATGCAAAGATAGAGAAACAGGTACAGGATTTGTTCGATAAAGGGTTTGTACGACCAAGCACATCACCATGTGAATCTCCGATCATGCTGGTGAGAAAGAAAGATGGTTCATGGAGAATGTGCATTGATTATAGAGCACTAAATAAAATAACAATCAAGAATCATTATCCTCTTCCTCTTATTTCTGATTTATTAGATCAATTGAAAGAAGAAGTTTACTTTTCTAAGTCAGACTTATGAAGTGGTTATCATCATGTCAGAGTTGTAGAACGTCATGCATGGAAGACAGTTTTCAAGGCAAAGCAAGGACTTTATGAATGGTTGGTTATGCCTTTTGGCTTAAATAATTCTCCTACTACATTTATGAGAGTTACGAATGATGTACTCAGACCATTTATTGATGATTCCGTAATTATTTATTTAGATGACATTCTTGGTTTTAGTAAGACATGGGAAGACCATGTGAAGTATGTAAAGTAGACTTTCAATGTTTTAAAAAGAAAAAATCTCTATGTAAAACTTCAAAATGTGAATTTGGTAGAACATCTTTATTATTTGGGTTATATTGTAGGGGGTGGTGAATTGAAGATAGATCTATTTAAGGTTGAAGTCATTGTGAATTGGTCTAAACCCAAATCTTCTATAGAGGTTAGGAGTTTCGTAGGGGCAACACAATACTCGAGAAAGTTTATTGCTAACTTCTCATTGATTGCAGCTCCATTACCTGCTTTACCAAGATTAAAACAGGTGTTTCAGTGGGGAGGAAAATAGCAGAAAGCCTTCGACACCTTAAAAGAGAAAATTAATACAACACTAGTACTAGCACTGCTAGATCTTCAACATCCATTTGAGATTGAGATAGATGCCAGTGACTATGCCATGGGAGAAATGTTGATGCAACATGGAAAACCCATATGCTATCACTCTGAGACATTTACTTCTACAGTAGTTAATTATCTCACATATGATAAAAAATTGTATGCATTAGTAAAAAGTGTGAAAAATTGGAAACATTACCTAATGGGTAAAGAAACAATCATACATACAGATCATCAACCACTTCAATATTTGCACTCACAAAATAAATTGCAGCAACCAAGACATTATAGGTGGATGGTTTTTCTATAGCAATTTCATCTTGTCATCCAATATAAGAAGGGCATACACAATAAGTTTGCACACATGTTATCAAGACCAATCATAAATCCACCTACTATACTTAAGCATAACTCAGTAATGCATGAAAGTTACATTGAAAAATATGCTCAAGATGTAGATTTTAAAGATGTATATGCAACTTTAAGTCATGACAAGCAAGTAGAAGAATTGGATTATTATGTAAAGGACCAACTCTTATATTATTTGGGAAAGTTATGCATTCCAAAAACTAAAAGAGTTAACATAATTCGAGAAGCACATACTTCCCTCATATCAGGTCATTTTGGGGCAAGTAAAATAGTTGCACAATTTCAAAGGTTCTATTATTAGCCAAGAATGCATGAGACAATTTCTAGATATATCAAAGGGTGTACTATGTGTGGTACAAGCAAGCCGAGTAATAGAAAATTAGGCTTGTACACTCCACTTCCAGTTCCTTCTCGTCCTTGGGAAAGTGTTTCCATGAATTTTGTTGGAGGATTGACAAAATCTAGGAAAGGTCATGATTATTTGTATGTTGTTGTGGATAGGTTCAGTAAAATGTGTATTTTGATACCATGTAACAAGCAGGTTATAGCTGAACAAACATAAAAGTTGTTCTTTTAGAATGTATGGGTTCATTTTGGGTTACCCACTTCTACTGTATCCATTAGGTTTTTTATCGTGAATAATGTCCACTCAGAGCTACTATTCCCACTAAGACTGGTAGCTATCTTAGAAACAAACAATTAAAGACTACTTTCATTTTCCTTTATGAAAATAGATAAGAGTGGAACAAAGGACACCAACCTCAGTCTTGCGCTTGGTTCCTTACTTGATTCCTCTCCTTCCTGATAGATCTTTTCCGCTTCTTCTTCATCTTCCCAGCTTCAAAGAGCACCTGTGGAATCAAAGCAGCATACTACTATCGAAGAACAGAAATCTATATTCATAAATAACATAAGACCAGATATGTATTAACCATACAAATGAATATATAATCAAACATACAATAATATGGAGGAAAACTTGAATAGCTTTATTAATATCAAGAATAGCATGAGGATTACAACAAATTGTTCTGACCTAGCATCATCCTCCAGCAAGAAAGCCCTTGTTCACCTCAAGTAAAGCTTAGATCACCCAACACTATGAAGTTTCACCATAAAACCAGCAACACTTCTCTACAAGATACAAGATTCCAGCCTCTGGATCTCCGTGATGAGGGATCCATATATAGATGATTGTAGGGGGGTGAGTCGTCTTTTTGGGTTTTGATTAGTGTCCTCTCTCTGATAGTCCTTGATTCCACTTGGAGACAGATGATCTCTTACGCATCCCTGGTCGAAAACAGAGAGGCAAGTGTCAGAGGGGAAGCTTCTGGAAGATTCTATGATCTTCCACCTCGCAAATTGTCTCTGCCATTTGTCCATTCCCACCCATCGCACCCTACAGTGGGGCCATCTAGTATGCATCACACCTTTTACACTGGGAAGGTGATATGCATCGCACCCTCTGCACTCGGTATTCAGTATGGTCTAGTTTTGACCATTTCTGAGCAGTTTTTAGTGGAGAACTTCTGGGAGATCATGTAATCAGCTGACGTTGTTCCTTTAGGTAGTGAAGCAACACATTTAGGGACTTAGGAGCCCTCAGTTTATGGACATTCATGATTGGGGTGCAGTGCCCAAAAATGTCCATAACAGTTGCCCCCTAAAACATGAGGTCGTTAATCTTTTGATTTTGGGTGAAATGCTTTACCATGAGGATCTGAAGTTTTTTTGAGCTCAGAGGTGACTTGTAATAAGATACAATACAATACATTATTTTTACAACATTTTTCATGATCTAGCTGAGGCGGGCATTCGCATGCTCAGCTTTATAAATTCATTTTCATGTACATAGGACAGACAATTGTCTGTGTAGCATACTGATGATTCGGACTCATCATCCTTTGATTTGGATGATCATCTGTTTGGAAATGATGTACATTTGATGTCTTTATATTCCTGAATATATTGCAGCCCGGATGGATGAAACTAGATCTGGGGTCTTCAAAACTCGTTCAATCTTCACTCGGAGTACAAGTCAATCCATGTGAAAAATGTTCTAGAGTCGAACATGGAAAGACATCGCCTAATTACCAGCCAATGATGTAAGCTATTAACATGCGTGAGAGGAATCACCAATAATGATAATGACCCTCAAGGTACTACAGTACAATTCGCGCGGTGTGAAAAAGGACTTGGTGTCGAACACCACACAAAACATCTCGGTCGAAGGCCATTAATGTAAACCTGTCGCCGAAAGTGAGAAACTTGTCATTGAGGCATGCAAGCTTCAAAGTACCGAAAGGGTTGTTCCTAGGTCAACTTCTTGGATAATGAGCTGATGTCGACAAGAAGTGACCCATCGTAGGAGGGCCTTAATGAATCCAACATCTACGACACGGAACGAAGCAAATTATTTTGGAGGTGAAAACGATCTGATGATACAGGGTTCATGGTGGCGGTCATGAAAGAACGGAGCGTGAATGTATTGCAACGGGCGAGACATAGGTGAATTATTTGAATGACTTCTCTTGAACATATCTGTGACACTGACGATGGATTGGTAGCGTTAACCCCAAAGATGGATGGTGTGATGGACCAATGGTGATATGACCAGTGAACGAAACAACCCAACCCAACTCGGATGCAGAGAGAAAGTGTCATGTTCAAGAGCGACTTGCTACCAATAAAGTTTTTTCAATTTTTCTTCCCAATTTTCCGTAGTCATTGTTGACCAGCACCTCCTTGTTTTTGTCAAGGTTGAGGAGGATAACATATGCTTGTTCGATAATCCACCCTTTAGGCAAACCTGTCGCTATATTTTAATGAGCCTAGCAATAGTGAAACTCGTTCTCGTCCATTTGGACAAGTTTGTCGCTATTCGGTTTTAACGAGTTTAACGACAAAGATAACTCGGTCCTTTTCAATTTTAGAGATTCTAAAAGGGACGGAAAGGAATTCCAAAGATTATTTTTCGTCATATAATCCCTTAAGTCCGAAAAAGTGTAAAATAATACGAAAATGGATGGATGTTCAGTAATTTTAACGAGCCAAACAAGACAAGCGCTCAATCTTTTTGTGTAATAATCCCTCACGTCCAAAAAGATTAAAATCTAGAGGAGGGATAGCACTTCTGATGACTTTAATGAGCTAGAGAGGCTAATCGCTCGACAATATTTTCATATTTTATGAGTCATTTGAAAAGAGCTTAAAGGAGACTAGTTTTTCGAGGAACGAGTGATGATTTCAGGTAGCAGCTAATTCCAGGTAAGGTTTGGAATTTTCCAATCCCGACAGTGTCACAAGTATGGCTAATAGAATCACTCTTCACAGATGTTCCTCGAAAGGGTAAAAAATCAAATGGAGGCAAATGATCGACTAAAAAAATAGAGTGGCGATGATGATGAGAAAATGATCAAGGCTCAAAAGCAGATGATAATGCATTCATAATGGTTATTTACCAGAAAATTGGTTCATTTTTTAATGAGCTGAAACTCTAGGGGAAACATTTGCTCATTGCTTATGTTTACTTTTTAACGAGCTTGAATTCCGTGTTAAAACTGCTCGTGCCAGTCATATAATAAGGATATCTCATCTAAGATTCCATTTCTTATGGAGCTTGCACCTTTTAAAGCTTTTCCCTGGATCCTTTCTTTATGCAAGCTAGGAAACGACCAACCTTATGAGTTGAAAGGGTTAGAGAACCTACAAATTTAAAAATAAATGGTCGCTCTTCGCTTGCATGCAAAAAGGTTTGCATGCCCCCAGGTATAGCGAAAAATTCCCAGGTTACTGTATGAAAGCTCTCCATCCACGTCGCAGAAAAAATGCTTCCTTGGCGATGTCTAGCGAAATAGACAAAGGTGAGTGGCGTACTCGCCTCCACTCACATAACTTTGATGAGGGAATCTTATTCCAGTCTAATCCCATTTTCCTAAACAGATGGGTGTGTCAAACTAGTCATATATCCTCCACGGAAACTTACTCTATAACCAAGGTTTTCCTGCCGAAACAGACCAGGGTGCATGCCCCCTGAGTTTCAGTCATATGCTCCTGAATCACTCGTGCTCATCAGGTGGACGGACTGGAGATCGATGAGACATTCCTTGCGTTAAAATACCATTTAGGGATGGCATTCGACTATTTTCTATGTGTGAACCAGGGGATGACAGTTGGTCTATGAGCTTGACCATTCTGCCTTCATGCGGAAAACACATTACTCTAAAGAGTGAGGAGATGACAACTCCCATGCAATAAATATAGTCACGCCCAAGGAGTAGATTATAATCCAGGGGTCCTTGGACTACCATCACATTCATGTGAATGGTTTTCCTTCTCAAAGTAATGGGCACATTGGGAAGGATCCCTAACGGTCGATTGGTTCCCTTGTCAAAGCTTGTCAGATTTCTCATTTCAGGCAAAAGCAATGGCGAACCAAGCGCTTTCCAAGCAGTTGAGGAAAGGATACTCACAGAAGCGCCTTCATCTATGATGGTACTAGCCATGACCATTCTGTAAGCTTGTACAATGATTCTAAATGGTACACTAGCTGGTACACGGGGTCTGCCTAGTAGATTCCAATCGAAGGAAAAGACTAGGTTGCTTGGAGGTGGGACCGAATAGACGGCCAGATATGACTCTGATGAGCTTCCTTCCTGTGGTAAAGGAACGGTTAGACTTCCCCCAAGTTCATCGGAGTCTGTGTTTATGAAAAGAATTTGAACGGTGTTGTTCTCATTCTTTTCAGTGATGGTATCATTCGAAGATGAACCTTATGAAGGCAAGACAGAGTCAACTGTTGCCTCGACCTTTTGACTTTCGTTTGGTATGGATTCAGAGGGTTCATTTTCAATGATAGACGTTTTGTCTGACCACAATGGCATGCTAGCCATATTTTCAACCAGTGGTGGACTTGGCAAGAGTTTCTTATATCCAGAAGGGAGCCGTAGCGGTGAAGCAGGACGGTCATCCAAAACTCTTTTAGCTTCATCTAAGAAGGGACAAAGGTGCATGGCATGATCGCCTTCACACAATTTACAAGGAAATTTGTGATTCCTTTTCTGTCCAGATACTTCGCTTTCACTGGTTGATGGTGTGCTTTCAACATGATCATCAGAGGTTGACGACACCAGATTGTGCAAACGAGGAGACCAGTCCCTTAAGATCCAAGGGATGCAAGGACAATCTCAATGATAGTGGTCTCCTTTGCAAATGACACATGGAGATTTAGATTTAGATGGTGCGGTGTGAGGATTTTCGCTAAACAACGGCTGGTTGCCCCCTTTCACTTTTGGTTCTTTCTTCTTCTTTTCTTTTTTCTCTTTCTGCTTCTTCTTCTTCTTAGTTACTTGATCTTTAGCTTTACCAGCTTTATCAAGCGAAGAGGAAGGAGGAGAGGGAGCAACAGATGAAGTAGAAGGTTGGGGGGAAACTCTAGTATCATCTAGTTGCTCACTTGACTGTTCAGGAATTATGGTATTTTGAACGACAGAGGTAGAGAAGAGCCATACAAGCAAACCAATCGTCAACCGTGGTGTTATACAAGAATAGTGTCCACTCGAATGCTGCTATTCCCACTAAGATGGGTGGCTATCTTAGAAACAAACAATCAAGGTCTACTATTGATTCCTTTTATGAAAATAGATGAGAGGAGAACCAAGAGGGCCAACCTGAGCCTTGTGCTCGATTTCCTCTCCTTCTTGATAGAGTTTTGATGCTTCTTCTTTGTCTGCTCAGCTTCAAAAGGACCTGTGGAATCACAACAACATACTACTATGCAAGAAACAAGAATCTAAATTCATAAATAATGCAGGATCAGATGTGCATTAACCATATACAAGCATATATAAACAAGTACACAAGAATATGGAAGGAAACAAGAATAGCTTTATTCAGATGAAAACTAGCAAGAAGATTACAACCATGTGCTCTGACCTAGCATCATCCTCCAACTAAGAATCCCTTCTTCACCTCAAGCAAAGCTAGATCACCCAACACTGTGAATGTACACCATAATACCAACAACACTTCTCTGTAAGATACAAAATTCCCGCCTCCGGATCTTTGTGATGATGGATCCATATATAGATGATTACAGAGAGGTGAGTCATCTTTTGGGATCTTGATTAGTGTATTCTCTCTGATAGTTCCTGTTTCCACTTGGAGAGTGATGATCTCTTACTCATCCCTGGTCGAAAATGGAGTGGCAAGTGTCAGAGGAGAAGATTCTGGAAGATTCCATGATCTTCCACCCCACATTTTTGTCCCGGCCATTTGTCCGTTCTCGAACATCACACCCTACAGAGGAGCAAATTAGTATGCATCACAACCTATACATTGGGAAGGTGATATGCATCACACCCTCTGCATTAAGCTTTCAGTATGGTCCAGTTTTGACCATTTGTGAGCAGTTTTTAGTGGAGAAATTTTGGGAAATGATGTAATCAGTTGACCTTGTTCCTTTAGGGAGTGAAGCAAAACTTTTAGGGACTTAGGAGCCCTCAGTTTATGGACATTTGTGATTGGTTTTGAAGTGCCCAAAAATGTTTATAATAGTTTCCCCCTAAAGCATGAGGTCGTTAATCTTTTTCCGAGCTGGGAGGCGACTTGTAATAAGATACAATACAATACATTATTTTGACAACATTTTTTCATGATCTAGCTGAGGCAGGCATTCCCATGCTCAGCCTTATAAATTCATTTTCATGTACATAGGATAGATGATCGTATGTGTGACAGAATGATGATATGGACACATCATCCTTTGATTTGGATGATCATCTGATCGGCAATGATGTACACTAGATGTTTTTATATTCCTGAATATATCACAGCTGAGATGGATGAAACTAGATCTGGGGTCTTCAAAACTCGTTCAATATTCACTCGAAGTACAAGTCGATCCATGTGAAAAATGTTCTGGATTCGAACATGGAAAGACATCGCCTGATTACCAGCCAATGATGTAAGTTGTTAACATGCACGAGAGGAATCACCAATAATGACAATGACCCTCAAGGTACTACAGTACAATCCACGTGGTGTGAAAAGGGACTTGGCATCGAACACCACATAAAATCTCTCGGTCGAAGGCCATTGATGTAAACCTGTCGCCAAAAGTGAGAAACTTTCCATTGAGGCATGCAAGCTTCAAAGCACTAAAAGGGTTGCTCCTAAGTCAACTTCTTGGATAATGAGATGATGTCGAAAAGAAGTGACTCATCGCAGGAGGGCCTTAATGAATCCCACATCAACGACACAGAATGAAGTAAATGATTTTGGAGGTGAAAAACACTAATGTTATAGGGTTCAGGGTGGCGGTCATGAAGGCATGAAGCATGAATGTATTGTAGTGGGTGAGACATAGGTGAATTGTCTAAATGACTTCTCTTGAACATATCGGTGACATTGACGATGGATTCATAGTGTTAACCCCAAAGATGTATGGTGTGATGGACCAATGGTGATGACCAGTGAACAGAACAACCCATCCCGGCATGGATGCGGAAGGAAAGTGTCATGTTCAAGAGTGACTTGCTACCAACAAAGTTTCTTCTTGTTTTCTTCCCAATTTTCCCCAGTCATTGCTGACCCGTACCTCTTTATTTTTGTCAAGCTTGAGGAGGATAACATATGCTTGTTCCATAATCCACCCTTCGGGCGAACCTGTCGCTATATTTTAACGAGTCTAACGATAGTGAAACTCGTTCTCGTCCTGTTGGATGAGTTTGTCGCTATTTGGGTTTAACGAGATTAACGACAAAGATAACTTGGTCTCTTTCAATTTTAGAGAGTCTGAAAGAAACAGAAAGAAGACTCCGAAGATTCTTTTTCGTTGTATAATCCCTTAAGTCCGAAAAAGCGTAAAATAATATGAAAGGGATGAATTTTTTATAGTTTTAACGAGCCGAACAAGACAAGCGCCGATCGTTTGTTAATAATCCCTCAGGTCCAAAAGGATAAAATCTAGGATGGGATAGCATTCTGATGCCTTTAACGACCGGAGGGCAATCACTCGACAATCTTTTCATATTTTACGATCAGGTGAAAAGAGCTTAAAGAAGACTCGTTTTCGAGGAACGAGTGATGGTTTCGGGTAGCAGCTAATTCCAGGTAATATTTGGAATTTTCCAATCACGGTAGTGTTACAAGAATGGCTAGCAGAATCACTCTTCGCAGATTTTCCTCGAAGGGGTAAACAATCATATGGGGGTGAATGATTGGCTAAAGACAAAGTGGAGGTGATGGCGAGAACACGACCAAGGCTCAAAAGCTGGCGATAAGGCATTCATGATGGTTATTTACCGGTTCATTTTTTAATGAGCTTAAATGCTGGGGGAAACACTTGCTCATGACTTATGTTTATTTTTTAACGAGCTTGAACTATGTGCTAAAACTGCTCGTGGAGAGTTTATTTTTTAACGAGCTTGAACTCTGCGACAACATTGCTCGTGAGTTATATGATAAGAAATGTCTCATTCAAGATGCCATTTTTGATAGAGCTTGCACCTTTTGAAGCTTTTCCCCGAATCCTTTCTTTATGCAAGTTAGGAAACGACTAGCCTTATGGGTTTAAAGGGTTAGAAGTCCTAAAAATTTAAAAAATAAATAGGCGCTCTTCACTTGCATGTGGAAAGGTTTGCATGCCCCCATGTATAGAAAAAAATTTCCAGGTTACCAAGAAAGTTCCATCCGCGTAGCAAACAGAAGCTTCCTCGGCGATGTCTACCAAGATAGACAAAGAGGAGTGGTGCGACTGCATGCCACTCAGCATAACCTTAACGAAGGTATCTTATTCCAGTCCAATCCCATTCCTGTGAAGACGGGTGTCAGACTAGTCATATATCCCTCATGGAAATCCACTCTATACCTAAGATTTTCCTACCGAAACAGACCAGGGTGCATGCCCCCTGGGTTTCAGTCACATCGTCCTAAATCACTTGCGCTCATCAGGTGGAAGTACTGGAGATCGATGGGACATTTCTTGCGTGAAAATACCATTTAGGGACGGCATTTGAATATTTGCAATGTGTGATCTTGGGAATGACATTTGGTCTACGAGCTTGACCATTCTGCCTTCATGCACAAAACACACTACTCTGAAGAGTGAGGAGACGATGGCTCCCATGCAATAAATATAGTCGCGTCCAAGTAGTAGATTGTAATCTAAAGGTCCTTGAACTACCATAACGTTCATGTGAACAGTTTTCCTTCTCAAAGTAATGGGCACATTTGGAAGGATCCCTAAATGTCGATTGGTTCGCTTATCGAAGCCTGTTAGATTTCTCATTTTAGGCAAAAGCGATGGCGAACCAAGCGCTTTCCAAGAAGTTGAGGAAAGGATACTCATAGAAGCCCATTCATCAATGATGGTACCAACCATGACCATTCTGTAAGCTTGTACAATGATTCTGAATGGTACACTAGCTGGTAAACAGGGTCTGCCTAGTAGATTCCAGTCGAAGGAAACAACTAGGTTTCTTGGTGGTGGGACTGAATAGATGACTGGATATGACTCTGATGAACTTCCTTCCTGTGGTAAAGGAACGTGAGGACTTCCCCCAAGCTCATCGGAGTCGGTGTTGATGAAAAGAATTTGAATGGTATCGTTCTCTTTCTCTTTAGTGACGGTATCATTCAACGGTGAACACTCTGAAGGCAAGACCGGGTCAACTGCCGTATCGACCCTTTGACTTTCGTTTGGTATGGATTCAAAGGGTTCATTTTCAATGATAGGTGCTTCGGCTGACCACAATGACAGGCCAACCAGATTTTCAACTGGTGGAGGGCTCGACAAGAGTTTTTGATATCTAGGAGGAAGTCGTAGCAGTGAAACCGGACGATTATCCAAAACTATTTTAGCCTCTTCAAGGAAGGGACAGCGGTGGATGGTGTGATCACCTTCACACAACTTACAAGGAAGTTTAGGATTCCTTCTTTGTCCATGTGCTTCACTTTCACTAGTTGATGGTGAGCATTCAACGTGTTCACCAGAGGTTGACTCTACCGGATTGTGCAAACGAGGAGACCAGTCCCTTAAGATCCGAGGGATGCAGGGAAAATCGTGGTGATAGTAATCTCCATTGCAAATGACACAAGGAGATTTAGGTTTTGACTGTGCAGTGTGTGAATTTTTGCTAGACGATACTTGGTTGCTCCCTTTCAATTTTGATTCCATTTTCTTCTTTTCCTTTTTCTCTTTTTGCTTCTTCTTCTTCTCGGTTACTTGACTTTTAGCTTTATCGGCTTTATCAAGTGAAGAAGAAGGAGGAGAGGGAGAATCAGACGAAGTAGAAGGTTGCGAGGCAACTCTAGTGTCGTCTAGCTGTTGATTAGACTATTCAGGAATTATGGGATTCTGAACGACAGAGGTAGAGAAGAGCGAGACCGACAAACCAATTTTCAATCCTGGAAGTGACAAAGTGGCCATATGGGGTGGACCAACATCTCCCCAAGAGGAGAAGGGACTAGGATTTCCTTCACGGGGAAATCCTTAGTTGGTAGACTCCATTTTCTCAACCTGAAGATCAACAGGGAATTTATGATGTTATTCCGATTCAAATAAATTTTTATATGCTTGGACACAACTTGTTTTTTCAATTTTAAAGAGTCAAGAAAAAAAAATGACTCTAGTCGCCTTCTATTTTTATTGAGCTTGAAGTGACAAGCGCTTAGAGGACTTTTTCCTTTCAAGAGTCTGAAAAGGAGAAAAATGGACTTCTCTGGAGATCTAGGCAGAGAGGATTACCAAACCAATCGTAAAACTGCAAAATACATTTTACGGTACGGCATTCAATCTTCCCGAATGTTGTGTTCGATGCATTACGATCGATAGGGCGGCAGACACAGCTTCCTAAGGATAAAGGATGCAGCCTATTGTGGTCTCCCAACATATACGCAACGGTACGTGGGAGCACAAGTTCGTATTGGCACTTGTCATCTCATAGTGGAGGAATCACCCAACCAACACTGAAAGCAACAGTTACCAGGCTTTACGATGCCAGAATATGTCTCTAGCCTAGACCTCTAGATCTTGTGCGTTAAGTTCCAAAGCGTTGTTAGATTCATTGGATTTATTTTAAGTTGATATTGCTTAACGGTTTGCCTTTCAGGTTGACCATGTGATGTATGTATAATTCCTAAATGTAGTCTAAGATGATAAACGGACATTTTATCTTCTTTCAGCAATGAAAATCCTAGCTACTAAAGGGAAGAAAGTCAAGCATCTTTTCTTCACAGAGCACACGCTAAAATGCACAGTCCTAAATCAAGCCAAGCATTCAAAATGCAAATTCACATGCATGTATTTGTTTTTTAGTTCTCTTAATGTGTGAATGACGTTAAGAAATCTATGTGCGAAATTGAATTACTTTTAAAGCGACTGTACTCAACAAAATTCTTTTTCAAAATGAAGTGAAAGCAAGAAAGACACTTTGCAATTTTGAAATGGAAATTGCTTTTAGACACTTTAAAACTAGTAATTCAAATCCTATGCAACAGTAACTGTATAATCGACTATCTAAAACAATGGAATTTCTCTCCAAAGATGAAAAAGACAGCTACGACACTTTCAGATCTAGAGACGATAGTTTGAATATGCTAATTTTTGCAAAAGAGAACTAAAATGACGCACAACACATAAATTTTTTTATAGTTCTTTGCACTAAGGAGGTGGAATAATACAAGAGAAGGGGGTTTTCACAGAAGTACACTGACTACAGACAGCAAAACTCTTGAATAATATTGAAAACAGTGAGAAAAATCCACAGTAGGAGGGTAAAGTCAATCCTCCCTGACCATCACACCTGTTACATAGTGAACTCAGTATGCAGTGCACCTATTCCATTCGGGAAGTGCGATGCATATAGGCTACCTTGAAGGTAGGGTGCAATGGTAGTAGTGCGAGACTTTGAACGAGATTTCACTCACAGTTTGCAATCTAGTTCAGGTGTTTAGGCTGAATAAGTAAAGATCAATGTATAAAACACAGGGGTGATCTAAGAGGTTACTAGAGCCACCACTTAGGGAAATTAGATTGCTTGCAGATCTATTGTTTAATTCATAAAAAAAACACGGAGATTGACTAAATCAACATTGATCTACTTTGCATGTGTATGAAAAATGCAGTTCGAAGGCTAGCTGGCTTGACTTCAGGCTCCGTCTGTATGTTTATAAAATAAACAAGGATAGATAGGCTAACAAGTAATCTTGTCGCTCCCCAGTGGAGTCGCCATTTTGTTATACGAGAATAGTGCCCACTCGGATGCTGCTATTCCCACTAAGATGGGTGGCTATCTTAGAAACAAACAATCAAAGTCTACTATTGATTCCTTTTATGAAAATAGATGAGAGGAGAACCAAGAGGGCGAACCTGAGTCTTGCGCTCGATTTCTTCTCCTTCTTGATAGAGTTTTGCCGCTTCTTCTTTGTTTGCTCAGCTTCAAAAGGACCTGTGGAATCACAACAACATACTACTATGCAAGAAACAAGGATCTAAATTCATAAATAATGTAGGATCATATGTGCATTAACCATATAGAAGAATATATAAACAAGTACACAAGAATATGGAAGGAAACAAGAATAGCTTTATTCAGATGAAAAGTAGCCAGAAGATTACAACCATGTGCTCTGACCCAACATCATCCTCCATCTAAGAAGCCCTTCCTCACCTCAAGCAAAGCTAGATCACCCAACACTGTCAATGTACACCAGAATACCAACAACACTTCTCTATAAGATACAAAATTCACACCTCCGGATCTCTGTGATGAGGGATCCATATATAGATGATTACAGAGAGGTGAGTCATCTTTTGGGATCTTGATTAGTGTCTTCTCTCTGGTAGTTCCTTTTTCCACTTGGGGAATGATGATCTCTTACTCATCCCTAGTCTAAAATGGAGTGGCAAGTGTCAAAGCGGAAGCTTCTGGAAGATTCCATGATCTTCCACCTCGTATTTTTGTCCCTGCCATTTGTCCATTCCCGACCATCGCACCCTACAGAGGAGCAAAACAGTATGCATCACACCTTGTACATTAGGAAGGTGATATACATTGCACCCTCTGCATTGAGCTTTCAGTATGGTCCAGTTTTGACCATTTGTGAGCAGTTTTTAGTGGAGAACTTCTGGGAGATGATGTAATCAGTTGACCTTGTTCCTTTAGGGAGTGAAGTAACACTTTTAGGGACTTAGGAGCCCTCAGTTTATGGACATTTTTTATTGGGGTTGAAGTGCCCAAAAATTTCTATAACACTTGGAAGTGACAATGTGGCCATATGGGCTGCACCAACATCTCCCTGAGAGGAGAAAGGACTAGGATTTCCTCCAAGGGGAAATCCTTGGTTTGTAGACTCCATTTTTCTCAACCTAAATATCAACGAGGGAACTTGTGATGTTATTCCGATTAAAATAAATTTTAGATTCTTTGACACAACTTGTTTTTTCAATTTTTAAGAGTCGAGAAAAAACAAAAGATGACTCTAGTCGCCTTCGATTTTTAATGAGCCTGAAGTGACAAGTGCTCAGATGGACCTTTTATTTTAAGGAGTCTAAAAAGGAATGAAAGAGACTTCTCTGGAAATCTAGGAAGAGGGGATTACCAAACCAATCACAAAACTGCAGAATACTTTTTACGGTACGACAGTCAATCTTCCTGAATGTTGTGTTTAGTGCATTGTGATCGATAGGGCAGCATACACAGCTTCCTAAGGATAAAGGATATAGCCTATTGTGGTCTCCCAATATATACTCGACGGTATGTGGGAGCACAAGTCCGTAATGGTACTTGCCATCTCAAAGTGGAGGAATCACCCAACCAACAATGAAAACAACAGTTACCAGGTTTTACGACGCCAGAATACGTCTCTAGCCTAGACTTCTAGATGTTGTGTGTTAGGATCCAAAGTGTTTTTAGATTCATTAAATTTATTTTATGGTTGATCTTGTTTAAAAATTTTCCTTTCAGGTTCACCGCGTGATGTGTATAACAATTCCTAAAATGCAGTCTAAGATGATAAACAAATGTTTAATCTTCTTTTGACAATGAAAATCCTAGCTACTAAGGAAAGAAAATTGAGAGTCTTTCAACAAAGAGCACCGAGCACACACTAAATGCACTGTCCTAAATCAAACCAAGCAATCTAAATACAAATGCACATGCATGTATTTTTTTCAGCCTTCTTAATGTATAAATGACGATAAGAAAGCTAAGTGCAAATCTGAATTATTTTCAAGGTGACCAGACTTAACAAATTTCTTTTCAAAATGAAGTGAAGATAAGGGCGACACTTTGTGATTTCAAAATGAAAACTGTTTTTCCACACTTTAAAAACTACTAATTCATATCATATACAAGAGTAACAATATAATCAACTATCAAGAACAATGGGATTCTCTTCTATGACTGAAAATGACACTTACGACACTTTCAGATTAAGAAACGACAGTTCGACTATGCTACTTCTTTGCAAAAGAGAACTGAAAATGGCGCACAATACATAAAAGCACTTACAGTTCTTTGCACAATAGAGGCGGAATGATGGAAGAGAAGGGGGTTTTCACAGAGATATACTAACAACGAACAACAAAACTCCTGAATAGAACTGAAAAGAGTGAAGAAAAACCAAAGTCTGAAGGTAAAATCAACCTTCCTTGACCATCGCACCTGTCACATAGGGAATCTAGTATGCAGTGAACCTACTGCACACGGGAAGTGTGATGCATACAGACTACCTTGAAGGGAGGGTTTGATGGTACCAGTGCGAGACTTTTAACCAGTCTTTGCTCACAATTTACAATTCGATTCAGGGATTTAGGCTGAGTAAGTAATGTTCAGTAAATGTAAATCACAGGGGTTGATCTAAGGAGGTTACTAGAGCTACCACTTAGGGCAATTAGAAAGTTTGTAGATCTATTCTTCAATTTATAAACAAAACCTGGAGATAGACTGAAGCAGCATTTGTCTACTTTACATTTGTATAACAAATGGAGTTCGAAGGCTAGCTGGCTTGACTTCAGGCTCCGTCTGTAAGTTTATAAAACAAACAAAGATAGACTAACAAACAATCTATTCACTCCCTAGTGGAGTCACCATTTTGTTATCGGGAATAGTGTCCACTTGAAGCTGCTATTCCTACTAAGATTGGTAGCTATCTTAGAAATAAAAAAGTAAATACTACTTTAGTCTTATGCTTGGTTCCTTACTTGATTCCTCTCATTCCTGATAGATCTTTGCTGCTTCTTCTTCATCTTCCCAGCTTCAAAGAGCATCTATGGAATCAAAGCATCATACTACTATCGAAGAACAGAGATCTATATTCATAAATAACATAGGACGAGATATGTATTAACCATACAAATGCTTATATAATCAAATATACAAGAATATGGAGGAAAACTTGAATAGCTTTATTAATATCAAGAATAGCAAGAGGATTACAACCAATTGTTCTGACCCAGCATCATCCTCCAGCAAGAAAGCCCTTCTTCACCTCAATTAAAGCTTAGATCACCCAAGACTATGAAGTTTCACCATAAAACCAACAACACTTCTCTACAAGATACAAGATTCCAAGCTCTGGATCTCTGTGATGAGGGATCCATATATAGATGATTGTAGGGGGGTGAGTTATCTTCTAGGGATTTGATTAGTGTCCTCTCTCTGATAGTTCTTGATTCCACTTGGAGACTGATGATCTCTTACTCATCCCTGGTTGAAAACAGAGAGGCAAGTGTCAAAGGGGAAGCTTCTGGAAGATTCTATGATCTTCCACCTCGCAAATTGTCTCTACCATTTGTCCATTCCCAGCCATCGCACCCTACAGAGGGGCCATCCAATATTCATCGCACCCAATACACTGGGAAGGTGATATGCATTGCACCCTCTGCACTGGGTATTCAGTATGGTCCAGTTTTGACCATTTCTGAGCAGTTTTTAGTGGAGAACTTCTGGGAGATGATGTAATCAGCTGACCTTGTTCCTTTAGGTAGTGAAGCAACACATTTAGGGACTTAGGAGCCCTCAGTTTATGGACATTCATGATTGGGGTGCAGTGCCCAAAAATGTCTATAACAAGGTTGGGTGTGTGATAAAACAAATTGACAAGTAACGAGACAATGTAACCTTAGGTTTTCTATTGGATCAACATTTGTAGATGAGGTTGAGTTGCATATAGTTCCATTGGATATATGTGGTATTGTTTTGGAAAGTCCATACTTGTATGATAGGAAAACTATTTTCTATAGAGCTGAGAATAAGTATCAACTCACTAAAAATGGAATAGAATACATTGTAAGAGCTCATAAACTCAAAGATAACTATTCTCACATAAACTCAAGACAGATGAAAAGAATTGTGAATTCAAGTAAGCAATTTCTACTAATGGTTGTAAAGGCAAAGGATCCTGAAAAATCCAATGCATCTGAAGGTTGTGATTCTAAACAGAAAGCTGATTTAGTTAAATTTGTTTCAAAGTATGATGTTCTAGTTCAAGAACCAAAAGGTCTTCCACCCAAGAGAGAAATAGTACATGATATTTATTTGCAGCAAGATGCTCCATTACCTAACATTGGAATCTACAGGTTGTCAGCTTTAGAGAATGCAGAGATAGAGAAGAATCTAGAGGAGTTGTTCGATAAAGGGTTTATACGACCAAGCACATCACCATGTGGATCTCCAATCATGTTAGTGAGAAAGAAATATGGTTCATGGAGAATGTGCATTGATTATAGAGCACTAAATAAAATAACGATCAAGAATCATTATACTCTTCCTCGTATTGATGATTTATTAGATCAATTGAAAGAAGCAGATTACTTTTCTAACTCAGACTTGCGAAGTGGTTATCATCAGGTCAGAGTTGCAGAATATGATGCATGGAAGACTGTTTTCAAGGCAAAGCAAGGACTTTATGAATGGTTGGTTATGCCTTTTGGCTTAACTAATGCTCCTACTACATTTATGAGAGTTATGAATGATGTACTCAAACCATTTATTGATGATTCCGTAATTATTTATTTAGATGACATTCTTGTTTTAGTAAGACATGGGAAGACCATGTGAAGCATGTAAAGCAGACTTTAGATGTTTTAAAAATAACAAATATCTATGTAAAACTATCAAAATGTGAATTTGTAGAACATCTTTAAATTATTTGGGTTATATTGTAGGGGTGGTGATTTGAAGATAGATCTATTTAAGGTTGAAGTCATTGTGAATTGGCCTAAACCCAAATCTGCTACAGAGGTTAGGAGTTTCCTACGGGCAACACAATACTCGAGAAAGTTTATTGCTAACTTCTCATTGATTGCAGCTCCATTACATGCTTAACCAAGATTGAAACAGGTGTTTGAGTGGGGAGGAAAATAGCAGAAAGCCTTCGACACCTTAAAAGAGAAAATTAGTACAGCACTAGTACTAGCACTGCTAGATCTTCAACATCCATTTGAGATTGAGATAGATGCCATTGACTATGCCATGGGAGCAATGTTGATGCAACATGGAAAACCCATATACTATCACACTGAGACATTTGCTTCTGCTATAGTTAATTATCTCACATATGACAAAGAAATGTATGCATTAGTACAAAGTGTGAAAAAGTGGAAACGTTACCTAGTGGGTAAAGAAACAATCATACATACGGATCATCAACCACTTCAATATTTGCACTCATAAAATAAATTGCAGCAATCAAGACATTATAGGTGGATGGGTTTTCTACAGCAATTTCATCTTGTCATGAGATACCAGAAGGGCATACACAATAAGTTTGCACACATGTTATCAAGACCAATCATAAATGCATCTACTATACTTAAGCATAGCTCAGTAATGCATGAAAGTTACGTTGAAAAATATTCTCAAGATGTAGATTTTAAAGATGTATATGCAACTTTAATTCATGGAAAGCAAGTAGAATAATTGGATTATTATGTAAAGGACCAACTCTTATATTATTTGGGAAAGTCATGCATTCCAAAAACTAAAAGAGTTAACATAATTCAAGAAGCACATACTTCCCTCATATCAGGTCATTTTGGGGTAAGTAAGACAGTTTCACAATTAAAAAGGTTCTGTTATTGGCCAAGAATGCATGAGACAATTTCTAGATATATCGAAGGGTGTACTATGTGTGGTACAAGCAAGCCCAATAATAGAAAATTAGGCTTGTACACTCCACTTCCAATTCCTTCTCGTCCTTGGGAAAATTTTTCCATGGATATTGTTGATGGATTGCCAAATTCTAGGAAAGGTCATGATTGTTTGTATGTTGTTGTGGATATGTTCAGTAAAATGTGTATTTTGATACCATGTAACAAGCAGGTTATAGCTGAACAAACATCAAAGTTGCTCTTTTAGAATGTATGGGTTCATTTTGGGTTACCCACTTCTATTGTATCTGATTGAGATTCTCAATTTGTTGGGAAGTTTTGGTCAAATCTATGGGAGTTGATGGACACTAGGTTGAAAAAGAGCACAAAATTTCATCCATAAACAGATGGTCAGACAGAGGTGGTCAACAAGACAGTGATCCAGTTTCTTAGAGGCTATTGCAGCAAGCATCCCAAGCTTTGGGATGATAATTTGTGCTATGTGCAACATGCTTACAACCATGCCAAGCACTCTTCTACTCAGAGGTCTCCTTTTGAGACGTTTTTTGGTTTTATACCAAAGTCTCCCTTGGATTTTGTCTTTGGTAAAGAAATAGTAGTTGATGGACACAGGGATGTGGACAAAGCAACCAATTTCATTGAGAAAATCCAAGAAATTCACTAGGCAGTACAGGAATAGTTGGAAAGAAGTCAAGCCAAGTACAAGGCAAGACATGACAAGCATCGAGCTAAACATAGTTTTCAAGTTGGTGATCAATTCTGGCTGTACATCAGCAAAGACAGAATGCAGGGTGAAGGTAAGAATCTAAAACCAATAAGGTATGGACCTTTCAAGATACTTGATAAAATTGGTGAAAATGCTTTTTTCCTTGATTTACCAACTTATATGCAGATCTATTCAGCCACGAAATCAGAAAACTTGATATTGTATGAACCATCAATGATTGAAGATCTTGAAGAGAAAAGTCAATTTCCTTCTATTGAGGATCTGTTGCCTGAATATCTCAATGAGTTACATGAAGACATAGTTCTGGACAAGAAGGTGAGAACTATGCATCGAGGGGATGTTGAGTACCTGAGAGTAGGGCTCAAAGGTTCAAATCCAAGAAAAGCACAATGGATAGAAGTTAAACAAGTGAGGGAGTTGTATCCTCACTTGATCAATGCCTAAAAAGCAACTTTTCATGGTCCAAAATATTTTTAGTGGGAAGGCACGATCCAAAATAGATCCTAAAACTTTTAAGTCTAAGTCTTTAAAAGTATCGGAAAACATTATTGCAGCGAAAACACTAAGGAATGGCGGAAAAACCAAGTTCAACAGAGAATGCAGTCTCATTACACCAGAGCCGTTGGATCGGACATATCAACGACCCAGACTGAATTGGGATATCACAATCAGGAGAGGCCATTGGAGTATATCGGAGGCAGCCCTATGGAAATTGCGATCGCGATCTAGTGACACAATGTTGACTATTGATCAGGCGCGCAGATCAACGGCCAGGATGATAATATCGCATCACAATACAAGGGGCGATACCAATGTACCCGTGACCCCGCAATATGCGATACGCTGATATTGGCGATCGGTAGACCTGAAAGGAATTATAAATGTGGCTGTATAAAATTTGAGTTCCGAGATAAAATGGTTTTGTCAAGATTTTTCTATGTATTGGTGTATTTCTGTTATAAAAACAAAATACAAAGGAGACATGGCATATGGCGCTACAGCGATAAGACATGGACCCGAAAGGATTTATGAATGCAACTTTATGTTATTTGGGTTCCATGGTAAATGGTATTTTGGGTGGGCTTCAGGAAGTAAGTGGTATTGGACGGGCTCCACCCGATCCCATACACTAACTGACATGCAAAACGCAACAAGGAGAGAGAAAACCACTTTTTCAGGTGGGTGATCTCCACACAAGTAAGCCATCCGAAATGCACATCAGCCATGAGATCAAATGTTCACAGATCAACTGTTCAAAATGCATGAGAAGGTTGGATGTGAACCTACAAATGAGAACACATCTACTGTGTGGGATGCCAAAGGACTGATAACAGACGAGGCATAATAGTCATCTGATTCCTCTATTTTAGAGTTTTTCCTGTGTATTTATCTATGTAAACAAAGAAGCAATTCTTTGGGATTTTTCACTGCACCAGTATTTCTGTTTGAAAATAGGTGGCCACCATACCTTAAGCGTTTTACAATGATTGTTTAACGCTCGACGGGGATTTGAATAGACAGAGATCGGGTGCTAGAAAGCCCAAGAATGTAGATGAACAAACAGAGGTGAGAGGCTTAAAAGCAACTCTATGGCAGATAAAAAGGACACATAGAAGAGAGCAAGAGAAAGTAGAAGACATAGAGCAAGAGGGAGAGTCTGTGCACTCTTTTAGACTCGAGGATTTTGAGTAAATCCCTGTTGTTTTGTCACTATTGTGTTGAGACTCTATTCAAGCTCAAACTTGTAATATTCTACTCTTAAAGACATAATATACAGGTTGACACTCAAAGCTGGACCAGGAGACATAGCCAGGAAGTTTGGTGAACTCCTTGATTATTTTTCTATGTTGATGGGTGTTTTTATTATGTTTTATAATTGTTCATTGTCTATATTATTCACAATCTTTTTGATCTGTTGCACTAAATAATATAGGCATTCATGCACATAAGTTGGTAATACCTTTTCTTATCGATTTAGTATCCATTTCAAATCAGTTACCTAGTTACACTTCCCCAGCAACGGCGCCAAAATGTTTAATCAATTTAGTTTCCTAAGTTGCTTTGCATAAATTATTAACCGAGGCTCATAAGCTAATGAAATGTAGTGCATTGTATGTGCTAGTTAACCCTTCTTACTTTGTTGTTTTGTATTCTTATATTGTTTTGTTTTGGGGGTTGCTTTGATTCCTAATGATGTACAGTCTGAATTATGAGAAACTGAGTCTAAATTTCCTAAAGGTGAACTAATCAAAATCTAAGTTAAAGGAAGGAAAAATAGAGAATCTATACTATCTTGTCATTTAATCCTAAATCAATAATTAAAAGATGAAGTTGTAAGGAAAATTGAAATCATTACAGAGAATGAAACTAACTAAAGTACTTCCAATTTCCCAAACCTTCAATTTTGAAAGATAACTTTCTTGAGATGGCATACAAGCAACTTCCTGTATTGTGTGGTCTGAAGAACTAAGTAAAACATTCAGATAGTAACTGATTGGTTTCAATCCTTGTGTAAAATTAATGTTTAACCATTTAGTTTAGGATGGATATCAACTTGAAATGGTGGTTGAAAACATTTATTCACACAGTGCATTGGAAATCTGAACTAGCAAATAAATGGCAGAGGATACAAATAGTAAGTAAACTAATCAACTATGCATCCTTATTACTTTTCAACCTTACCCTGTTTAAAAACAAAGTTGTTTCCTTTATGGAATAGATTGAAGAAAAAATACTGCACCATCGAATTCTGACATTATGCTATTGATCAGAACTAAAAAAAACAAACTACAGGGAATCAACCTAAACTACAAATATTGCTAAAGGTAAATAATGAAATTAAAACTGAACAATAAACAAAATAAAAAGAAAAACCTCCTTCAATGTAGGGGCCCTCTACAACTGACTGAGTTGAGCTGCGAATTAGTTGAAGATATTCTTTCAAATGATCACTTGGTCAAACATGGCTTCATATTATTAACAAGAAAACAAGTTCCAAAATTACAGAGCTGTAAGTCTGAGCTTAATACATCCAAAAATTCGAACCTTTTTCTCAGTTCTATACAATTGATATTTAAAGAAACATTCATAATTTTCTTTTGAGAGAATTTAACTATAGGTGGTCTACATGTTTACAACTGTTCTATGTAAGTGGTTGATCAGCTACATGTGTATTTAAGTCAGCAAGATGGTTGCATGAAACCCTTATCACTGGTGGCTGGTTCGAGTTATTGCTGCAACAAAACTGTCAAGTTTTATTAATTAACCATGAAGAGTGGACAAAGAGTCTTATTTCTCTTGGGTTTCTTCATTTGACTCCTCCTTTGACTGTGGTCTTGAGATGGTTTTTTTGTCGATCTGGGTTGGGTGACTAGGATAGGGTCCATGTCGAGATGATTCCGTAGATGCCAATGTGGCCAGTTTCTTTGTTTGACACCCATAACCTATTCAACCATGGAAGTAGCTACAGAACACATGGTTAGCTGCAGAATAGGCTGCATCTTGTAGCTAATTTGCAAAAACTTATTTCAAATAGCAAAATCATAAAAGTATAACATGTCAATCATTTAATGTCTTCCTTGAGACAAAATCTATCATTTATTAGTGATGCAGATCTGTATTTTATGGAAAACAAGAGAAAGAAGTGAGAAAAGTTGTCAAAGAGAGAGTAATTCTGAGGTCCAACACCTTCGACAAAACTCTATTATTCCTGGGTGATGATGTGATGTAGAATAGGTTTCAAACATGTGACTAAAATTGTGGAGATTATTTTATCGATGTCTAAAATCACTGAGAGACAAGGCCTCCTATGCTTTAGGAATGAGTTTAAGGAAAGTGGAATTAAGATCCGACCATATTTGATGAAGACACTGAGATTCTTCCACCAAATCTGAGATATCTTGACTCAAGAAGGACGAGCTCACTTTGAAGAATTCAATGGTGAATCATTCAGGACCAAGAGCATTATTGGAGGGAATGACTTTGACCAATTCTTCCACTTTAGAAATTGTGACGGTAATAGCAAGGCGTCGTTCTGTGCACGAGAGACCAAGGAAGGGATATGCTACCTTATGGTTTGGATGGCTTAAGAGTTATCATATACTTTGTCTCTCAACAAGAAGGAGAAGTAGGTCTTTAGTTCTTTCTCAATATCTTCTTGGCATTCATATTGAAAGCCTGAGGATCCTTGGAGTTGGTTGATTGAGTTGTTTTGGCAATGATTGATCATGGATATATGAAATAATTTAGAGTTTTTCTCACCCTTGTGCAACCACTAAATGTGAAATTTCTAATGCTAGAGGATCTCTTCTTTCTTGTTTTCTCTCTTCTAACTCTCATATCAAGAGCCCCTGTTCCTTCACCATCGGTGGGGAGAAGCCATCCTATATTATTGTCCTCTTGACTTCCCCCAAGTGAGCTTCCAGGTTGTGTTTCTCCTTGAAAATGTTGCCAAACTCCCCACAATTCTAGGTTTTCATTCTAATTTTCAGCACCTGGAGTTTCTTTTCAAAGGATTGCATCTTGTTACAAGATGGGGGGTCTTCCATCATGGTCCACGAGGATTCAAGCTTCTAAAATAAACTAGGGTGTCACAACTAGGAGCTTTCAAATCGAAAGGGATTTCTCCAAGGAGAAATTGTGGTATTCACCACCAGACTCACAAGCTAGTGATATGACCCAAGGGAGGGTATGATCTCAATTTCAACATTTCAATCTTATAAAATCATATGTTCTGAGAGGAGAAATCTTTCCGACCGGTTGGGCACCTAGTTCTCTCCACCTTGTCTATTATTCTAGGTGTGAAGGCCATGTTTGGGGAGCATGTCAACCAAGTTGAGATCTTCTATGGCTTCATTGAATGATAAGGACAAAGGGTCCAATCTCCACACTCCGCTTCTCTTCTCTTATAGATTTCTAATCATATTGAAGTCCCCTCTAATAATCATGTCCTCCACGTTAGGTAGAGGTCTCGTAGGTCCAAATTTTGTCTAAAGTATCTGCAATTTGAGGAGTGGAGTGTGACTCACAAGACTTCTAGGAGTCAACGGGGATTTAGGGTGGGTGAAAACCACTTATCTTGTAAAGGGATGGGATAAATTTCACTATATTGATCTTTGCCCATGGTTTTTGGACCATCATATTGTAAGGGAAAAGGATATATAAAAAAAAAAGGTTCTCTCAGTGAGTCAAAGGCAATAATTTCATGTTATGAAATGATTTTGAGTCTATAATTGTGATATTTTTCTATATTCAGGCAAAGGGGAAGGCTCTTGCAGCCATGTTCACGAAGACCTTAGTAAGTCCGCAGTTGTGTGCACAAGCCCCTACAGCTGTGTGCGAAGGGTGAGAAAGATTGTATCAGTGAAGATTTGAAATAATAAATAAGAATTTGGAACATATCTGTGTATTTTTATATGTTCATGCACTTTCTGTGTTTTCATTTAGTTAAGTTTTGCTTTTGTATATTTCTTATGTAATTGCATCGCGAATGTTCAACTATTGTTTTATATGATGAATAATGCATGTTAGACTAGTTAGGCATAGCTCACAACTTTGTTAAGTAGGAAAACACTCTACGACTATAAAAATAAGGTTAACGGTTCATGAAGGTTAGACTAAGCCATAAATTGAAAAAAACCTTACAACCATACTGCATAGCCCCTCTAGATGTAGAAACCTAGTTCTAGAAGCCCCCAATATTGCCTCAGGTGAGAGTATGGTCTGTGCTACGTATATTGTTGTTGAAAGGGTCGGTAGTATAGGGTTTTGTTAGTTAGCGTAGACTAACTCTAATCCTGGGTCGAGGCCCTTGAAGCCAAAAAATGGTTATGTTTCCAAGACTGTGATCTATTTGAGGTATGTGTGATGCGGCGACCAGCTAAAAAAGAAATGCAAGGTTGGGTAGATCTGAAGTTCCACAAATTTGCAACACAAGAAAATAGATATTCATGCCAATGGATAGAAAGGTGGTTACAGAGGTATATCTATACAAAACAATGTGGGATATTTTTCTCATCATTCACTAATGAACAATATGAGTGGCTTTCAAAAATAGCCACAAAAAAACCTAGTTGGAAACACGACAATCCTGCTGTGTGGACCCTAGAGTTGATTAAGTGACTTAAGGAGACTAAAAATAAGGTTGGAAGAGTTGTTGACTATTGGATTGATAGTATTCTTGGAGGCTTTATTACTGAATTCACGATTGACACATCAGTATCCTACAACGAAGTTGAGCACCAATTTTTCAAAGGACCATTAGGTAAGTAAATGAAATATTTAAAGCTCTTGATTAATATGTTGCTCTGTGAAAAGGGTGTACTGCCTATGAATTAATGTTTAAAAGAAGCCAAACTGGATCTACGCAAATATGAAAAAGTTTCAGAGTAGACCTTGATAAATTTTCTGAGGGTGATTATAGTCCATTATTGGGTGAATCAGAGAGTGACGAAGAAATGAGTAACCCTAGTATGCCTAGAGGTGCATCATAATCAGATAGTCAAGCCACTTCTGGGATTCCCCATCTAACCACTCCATCTCCACCTTCACCTACACCTCATACACCTACACCTCCACCATTAAACATTGTCAATGTAGTCAAGATGACTATTTTTAAAGTTTAGGGATCATAGGATTCTCATAAATTTCGTTTGTCGTAGAAGCTGTCTGGAAGGCACAATAAATCAATGAATATGATATGAATAAAGTGAAGCTTGTCACAACACTGCAGGACAAAATGCTACCATGGTATATCAAGTACAATAAAACTCACTGATGAGCCTCATCATTGAGTAATTATATGGGCCTTAATTGACCTTAATTCACCTCCTAGCTTAGTCAAACCAACTATTCTCACAATTCATTACATACTTTTGATTATATTTGGTTTATGAGATGAGTTAGAGTTGGATATTTCTCTTTGTGGTCTAATGTGCATGTGATGCAGGAATAAAGGATAAAAGCAAGGAAAATGTAGGGATAAAAGATAAAAGCAAGGAACTATGGAAAATACCTTGGTAAAAACATGAATAGGACAAGGGAGAGGAATTACATGACATAAATCCTCCTCATTTACTGCCCCTCCATTCGAATATTCCTCCATTAGCTGAAAGTAAAAACAAGCCTCCATTCTAGAAGGTGACCAAGCAAGTGAGAGTGAAAACAACCAAATCAGGAGTACTAGAATGTTATGCTCTTAACCTGCAAATGACACCCAAATATAGAATATGCGAAGAAAAGATACCCAGAACACAAAATAGCAATGATTTTATTATTCAGAGAGTAATGTTCACTTGCCTCTTCGAGGGGGAAACCTCTAATAGAGCAGAGCTTGATTACAAAATAAGACACGATGCTCCTCGCAGGGAGTCTCTATCCTTTATATATGACTCACACATGCAATACCACGGGCCAATACCGTGGTATTAATAATACCATCTATCTAATACTACGGCCCATTTGCAACTAACTATGGTTCTGTTATTAATTGCGGATTAACCACTTACAATTATTAATATGGGCTTTATTGACTCTTGACTATGATGTGATCCCATTACATAAATAAGGGGGTTAGGGTGGGACCCTAACATGCCCTCCCCCTTAAGACTAGCCTTGTCCTCAAGGCTGAAGCTGCGAAAACTGCTGAAGAATAGTGACTGGTTCCCAAGTTGCATCTTCCGGAGAGGCGTCTTTCCATTTGACGAGGACTTCCTTAATCATGCGGCTACGCAATTGCTTGACTCGTGTGTCTAGGACCTGTTCTGGTTGAAGCCAGATGGACCCTTCTTTGTCCAATTCAGGTAGACTGGTCTGAATTCTGCAATTGTTCCCAATCACTTTCTTGAGGCATGAGACATGGAAAAATGGATGGATTTTTGCAGTAGGTGGCAAGGCCAACTTGTAGGCCACTTCTCCAATGTGCTGAAGTACTTGATATGGTCCGTAGAATTTGGGAGAGAGTTTCTGACACCCCTTGTCTTTGAGTGATGTTTGCTTATATGGTTGGAGCAGTAAAAAGAATTGATCCCCTACTTGAAATTGGCGCTCTGAGTGATGCTGGTCTACCTATTGCTTCATGCGGTTCTGAGCTTGATGAAGATTCTCTTGAAGATGGGCGAGCATGGTTGCGCGGTGTTGTAGGAGTTGATCCACTGCTTGTACTTTTGAGCATCCCTTGAGATACGAAGTAGGTGAAGGCGGGAGTTGACCATATACTGCTTCATAGGGAGTCATTTTGGTGGTGGCATGATAGTTCGTGTTATACCACCATTCAGCCAGAGGTAGCCACTGTACCCAAAGGTGTTGCTTTTCTGAAGTGAAACACCTAAGGTAGGTTTCTAGACATTTGTGACGGCTTCGGTTTGACCATCTGTTTGCGGATGATAGGAAGTACTGAGTTTTAGTTGAGTGCCTTGTATTCTGAAGAGTTCCTGCCAAAAATTGCTGGTGAAGATTGGGTCGCAGTCGGACACAATAGAAATGGGCATGCCATGCAATTTGAAGATCTGATCCATGAAAGTTTGAGCAACCAAGGTTGGTGTAAACGGGTGGGGGAGAGCGCAGAAATGAGCATACTTCGACAATCGGTCCACAACCACCATGATGATTGACTTGTTCCCTGACTTTGGAAGACCTGTAATGAAATCCATAGAAACCTCCGTCCAAATCGATGCCGGAATGGGCAATGGTTGTAATGTGCCTGGTGTGTTGACAGTTTCCCCTTTGTGGCGTTGACAGACATCGCATTAGGCTACAAAGGTAGGGATGTCCTTTTTCATGCCTGTCCAAAAAAATGATCTTCTGGTGCGAGCATACGTCTTCTGAAAGCCCGAATGTCCTGCAATGGGAGATGAGTGCAATTCTGCCAAAATGCGACTTTTGAGGGTAGATGTCGGAGATATTACAACTCTGTCCTTGTAGCGAAGAATATCATCCTGCCACGAATAGTCCTTGGTGGAATTTGGATCTGCCTACAATTGAGAAATGAGTTGGGAGAGCTCGGGGTGTGAAAACCATTCCCTGCGAGCTTCTTCAATCCATTCTGGAATGAGGAGGGAAATAGCTAGCAGGGTACTTTCCTCCTCAAATTGGCGAGATAATGCATCTGCTACACTATTGTCTTTCCCTTTCTTGTAAATAATCTCATAATCATATCCCAACATTTTGGCTAGCCATTTATTTTGTTGTGGGGAGAATAGGTGTTGCTCCAAAAAATATTTAAGACTGTGATGATCTGTGCGGATTTGGAAATGTCGCCCCAATAAATAAGGTCGCTAGGTGTCGACTGCATGTAAGATGGCCATCATTTCCTTCTCGTAGGTAGATTGGCCCAGATTCCTCCCACTGAGCTGATGGCTTGTGAAGGCCAACGGTCGCCCTTCCTGCATTAAGACCGCCCCAATACCTGTACCTGAAGCATCACATTCAATGACAAAAGATTTGGTGAAGTCAGGTAGTGCTAAAACTGGAGTGGAACACATGGCATTTTTTAGCGCTGTAAAGGCCTGTTATGCTTCCTCATTCCAGAAGAATGAATTTTTCTTTAGGAGTCGGGTGAGGGGCTTCGCTATGCGACCATAGTTGCAGACAAATTTACGATAATAGCCTGTGAGACCCAAAAATCCTCGCAAGCTCTTCAAGGTCTTAGGTTGAGGCCATT